>JAULAV010008120.1:0-89247 GCA_030789695.1 Scilla litardierei | reverse complement strand
AGGGAGCGGTAGAGGAAGACGGAGATGGCGCCGGTGAGGAGGACGCTGGTGGAGACCTGGAGAGGTGTCGTCGACGGAGAAGATGGGGGTGGTGGAGAAAGGGGAGTAGGAAGGGGACGGAGGGAGCTCGACGGGGACATCGCTGTCGACGACGTCTTCGGAATCTTGTCGATCGATTTGGGGGGCGGGATCTTGTGATTGGACCAGTGCCCGTTCCCCATCTGCGTTACGGTGTGGTAGCCTCCGGCCTCGGTGTCACAGATGCGCCCAAGCCATTCGACGGTCGAGGCAGACTGAAGGTCGGAGAACAAGCCCACCGGCCAATATCCGACAACCTCGTCCGCGTACTTCAGCCACCATTTCCCATGGACATCGGCCTGTGAAACACGAGGGGTAGAATAAAGGGTGTCAGATGGTGAGATTTGGGGGACAGTGCATGCAAATGTCGAAACTAGGAAGCACCGTTGTATGTCGACAACGGAGGGGGCCGAGATGGGGACGTCGAAGAGCGAGAGGGTGAAGGAGGTGAGAAGGAGAATGATGTATACGGGGGAACGAAAAAGATTGAAACATTTGGGAAGCCCGCGCTGGCGATTTTTTTTGGGAAAAATTTTGCAAGCGCTATTAAAGGCCCCCCCTTTAACTGCGCTTGTTTGTGTAAGCGCTGTTAAAGGGTGGCCTTTAACAGCGCTTGTATTAAACAAGCGCTGTCTATTGGGACTTTTAACAGCGCTTGTTTGTGTAAGCGCTGCTAAAGGATGGCCTTTAACAGCGCTTGTATTAAACAAGCGCTGTCTATTGGGACTTTTAACAGCGCTTGTTCTAAAGAAGCGCTGTCTATTTGGACCTTTAACAACGCTTGTAGAAAAAAGCGATGTCTATTGTCTGACATTTAACAGCGCTTCTTTCTACAAGCGCTGTGTATTATCTGTGTCTCTAATACACAGCGCTTGCAGAAATAAGCGCTGTCTATTGTCGGACCTTTAACAGCGCTTGCAGAAAGAAGCGCTGTCTATTCTCCGACCTTTAACAACGCTTGCAAAAAGAAGCGTTGTCTAATATATGTGCCTCTAATTAACAGCGCTTATAATTGGCAACCGCTATTAAAGGTGTGCTATTAAAGGTCCTTTTTGTAGTAGTGATCTTAATTTATTTGGCCCTTCTTCTCCTTGAAGAAGACCCTATCAATCCCCAAGCTTTCTCCCCAAATACTCCCTAGGATAGGAATCCGTCCGAAGTAATCGTAGAGCAGCGAGTGTTAAAATGAAAGAGAAGGAAGGGAGTCTATAAGAAGAATTATGCAGGTCACCACGCACATGCTAGGAAGTACAAGTAATGATCCAACACAGAAAATAAGAGACAGTCATATACAAGTCTAACATTCTTTATTATTAAAACAATGGTACCTATTTATTTACATAATCACATCCTCAAATACAAAAGTGAAAAACAGAAGAAATCCAATAAAAATCCGCAAAAGACATAAAGGTCCACACCAGTACAACTCACTCCCTAGACTACACTGAGAACCAACTGAAGAGGCTGCCCTCTGAGGATTCCATCTCTACCACGAACTGAAAGCTAACTCCTGAGCCAGGCCTGATCTGGATGTACTGCTCTAAAACCTGTAAAAAGTAAATGGGACACGTCAATGCATGACCCAGTAGGAAATCCTAACATAGCTAGGTAGGGTCTAGTTTTAGAATTGTTATTCCTAACTAGGGTCTGGTCACTTAACTGTAAACAGGTCTACTATTTACGCATAAGGAACAAGTGCTGTAAATAAGGTCTACTGAATTAACATCGAGGGAAAATAAACAACATCACATGCAAATATTGAAAAGTAAGAGCTATAAAATTAAATAAGCGTGAAGTAAATGCAGACACACATAGATATGCACTTGATGCATATGAATGGTTATGAATACAAATGCAACAGAAAAGGGATCCCATCTATGCCAGCGTGCCTACAATGTGACTCATGAATTCTAGAGGTGGCTCCTAAGGATTAAGAATGTGGCCCTAGGCATTTACGTGGCACGCTGGTCTATGTACCACATAGGTCCATGTCGTCTATCATACCATAAATTGATTCAAGAGGTGGCCCCATGGATTCAGGAGGTGGCCTTCGGTATTTCTGTGGCATGCTGGTCGATGTGGCACTTTGGTATGTGTGGTATTAATTTCTGTGAAGCTACCATTCTTTTCATGACAAATTTCACTTACACTATAACATCTTATGTTTCCAATTAACATATAACTCCATCATTCTTAATATGAAACACATCTTGGTATGGAAGCATCTTGTCATAAAGTATGCTCATATGAGAATACATAGTATAATATGGCATTTGTGTGACATAGTACAAGCTTAACATTACATCCATAAGCATGAACTATTCTCATAACATAATTTACTACATGTACATCCATAAGCATGAATATCACCATTCTTAGCACCATAATTTTCACAAACTTTAGCATGATATTTACATGACAACTACAAAATTCTATTTTGAATCTGGACTCTGATATATCAATCTAAAACAACTATCTAAGGCCATAATCTGGTTTAGTGCTGAGCATAAAAGTTATAGATGCTTAAGTTCGGTTTCCAAATTATATAAAATTGTGTCGTTTCTGGGTCTGTAGAGAGAGTAATGAAATTTTTCCCACAATGTAGCAGAATCTGTCTAAAACTGACACCATGATAACATCGTCTGTTTACACCTTCCTACAGTCAAAACTAGGCTCTGCTTCCTTCTAGAGAGTTGTAGTTAACTTCGTGATATTTCCAAAATATCTTGAATCATCCCATTTGGAGGTCTACACTAGCATATATGAATTTTTGAATCTACTGGACAGAACTAAATTTTTACAGCATATTATTAACATAGCTATTATAGCATACTGATTGACTAACATGATGCTACTAGTCATACTCCCATTGCCATCCTAATAATTTGACATGATAATTATTTTAAAGCTAAGAAAGGAAGCATAATGGCAACATGGTCTACACTAACATGGGATGTTACATGGTATATTTTGGCAAACTATGCATACTTCCACTAAATAAAACGTTACATCATAAGTATGCATATTAAACTTAACATAACATTGTACTTTACTAACATGGGGCTTAAACTACAATTCTACATCAAATTCCAACTTAAAATTAAATAAATGATGAAAATCTATAACCACAGTCCTAAAACTACATCCTCACTAGGAAGTAGAACTCCTAACTCAAATATCTCCTTCTTAATTTATTTAGCCCTTCTTCTCCTTGAAGACCCTATCAATCCTCAAGTTTTCTTCTTCCATACCTTAAGCTCCAATGGTGGATGTCAGTAGGTGGATTGAATTAAGGAGACAGTGGTGGAGATGGTGGTGGAGTGGGAGGTGCAAAGGGAGGAGAGGGGAGAGAGAAGAGGGGATGAGAACATGAATTTTTCTTCTTCTTCTTCTTTTTCTTTTTCCCAATTTCTTCTCTTTTATTCATCCCCCCGTCCTGGTCATCCCTTAATTCCCTCTCAGCTTGCCAAATGGAGAGAGTTAGGTGAAAATCAAAGGGGTGATGACACCTCTTAGGATAGGTGTCTCCATTAGGAAATTTTGGTATTTCTATTTTCTATTAAATAGAAACACTCCACTAAAAAACCCTTGCTCACTAAATACCAAGTAGACCATCTAAATACTCATCCATTTAATTCACATGATGTTTAAAAAAATTATTAAAAAATAATTTGGTCATTAGAAAATTATGGAAAAATTTATAGAAGTACCCAAAAATTTCATATGTATACGTCTAGAAATATGTACATTATACCCGTATATACGAAAACATGGTATTACACTATAAAAATCATATTATTTAATAAAAAGCTCTAAATCGTCCATAAAATGTAGAAAATAGCACCGAGCTTAAAAAAATACACAAAAATATTCGTTTGAACTGGAAGATTACCATCATCGACTGGAAAATAAGAGAAGACAACATTAGGCTATAAAAATCATATTATTTAATAAAAAGATCCATAACTTTTCGAAAATGTAGAAAATAGCCCGTAGCTCAGAAAAATCCGCAAAAATGTTCGTTGAAACATGGAGATCGCCATCTTCAACTTAAAAAAAAAGAGAAGAAAAATTAGGTCAAAAATTAATATCATATAATAAAAAGATTCGTAACTTCTTGAAAATGTAGAAAATAGCCCGAGCTCAGAAAAATCAACAAAAATATTTGTTGGAACCGAGAGATTGCCATCTTTAACCGAATAATTAGAGAAGACAAAATTTGGTTATAAAAAGCATATCATTTAATATAAAGATTCATAACATACCGAAAATGTAGAAAATAGCTCGGAGCTCAGAAAAATCCGAAAAAATGTTTGTTGGAACCGGGAGATCGCCATCTTCAACTGAAAAATAAAAGAAGACAAAATTAGACCAAATATCATATCATTTAATAAAAAGATACATATCTGCCGTAAAATGTAGAAAATAGAAACGAGCTAAGAAAAATCTGCACAAATGTCTGTTGGAACTAAGAGATCACAATATTCAACTTAAAAAAGAAGACAAAATTAGGCCAAAAAATCATATCATTTATTAAAAGATTCATATCTTCCAGAAAATGTAGGAAAAAGCCCAAAGCTAAGAAAAATCTGCAAAAATATCTGTTGGGATCGCCATATTCAACTGAAAAATATGAAAAGACAAAATTAGGATACAAAAATCTTGTCATTTAATAAAGAGATCCATATCTTTAATAAAATGTAGAAAACAGCCTGGAGCTCAGAAAAATCCGCAAAAATGTCTGTTGGAACTGGGAGATCGCCATCTTCAACTGAAAAATAAGAGAAGAAAAAATTAAGTTATAAAAATCACATCATTTAATATAAAGATTCTTATCTTCCAGAAAGTGTACAAAATAGCCCCGAGTTCAAAAAATCCGCAAAAATGTCCGTTGGAACCGGGAGATCGCCATCTTCAACTTAAAAATAAGAGGAGACAAAATTAGGCCAAAATATCATATCATTTAATAAAACGATACATATCTTCCAAAAAGAGGAAAATAGCCCGGAGCTCAGAAAAATCTGCAAAAATATCAGTTGGAACCGGAAGCTCACCATCTGCAACTGGAATATAAGAGAAGATAAAATTTGGCCAAAAAAATCATATCATTGAATAAAAAGATCGCCATCTTCAATTGGAAAATAAGAGAAGAAAATTTCAGGCAATAAAAATCCTATCAATTAATAAAAAGATCCATATCTTTCATAAAATGTAGAAAATAACACCAAGCTCAGAAAATGATATATAAAAATCGTATCAGTTAAAGATGGAGATTTCCCGGTTGCAACAGACATTTTTATAAATGAAGATGGCGGCTTCCCGGTTTCGAATTTTGTCTTCTATTATATTTCAGTTGAAGATGGCGATTTCCTGGTCTCAACGGACATTTTTTGGCCTAATTTTGTCTCCTCTGAAATCATTTAATAAAACGATCCATATCTTCCAGAAAATGTGAAAAATAAACTGGAGCTCAGAAAAATCCACAAAAATGTCTGTTGGAACCGGGTGATCGCCATCTTCAACCGAAATATAAGAGAAGAAAATAGCACAGAGCTCAGAAAAATCCGCAAAATGAAGAAAATAACATAGATCTCATATTATATTAAAGATCACAGAAATGAAGAAAATAGCACAGATCACAGAAAATTTTCCGGTCTCCACTGAAATCATTTTATATTAAAGATCCATATTTTATAGAAAATGAAGAAAATAACACAGAGCTCAGAAAAATCCGCAAAAATGTCCGTTGGAACCGAGAGGTCGCCATCTTCATCTAAAAAAGAAGAAAAAATTAGGTCATAAAAATCATATCAATATAAAGATCCATATCTTACAGAAAATGCAGAAAATAGCCCGAAGCTCGAAAAATTCCGCATAAATTTCTGTTGGAACCGGGAGATTGCCATCTTTAACCGAAATATAAGGGAAGACAAAATAAGGCCAAAAATCATATCATTTAATAAAAGGAACGCCATCATCAACAGGAGAAAAAGAGAAGACAAAATTAGGCAACAAAAATCATATCAATCAATATAAAGATCATTATCTTCCAGAAAACTTAGAAAATAGCACCGAGCTCAGAAAAATACGCAAAAATTTCCGTTGGAAACATGAGACCATATTCAACTGAAAAATAAGAGAAGAAAAGATTAGGCCATTAAAAATCATATCTTTATTATAAATATTAAAGATCCATAATTTACAGAAAATGAAGAAAATAGCACAGAGCTCAGAAAAACCGCAAAAATGTCCGTTGGAACCGAGAGATCGCCATCTTCATCTGAAAAATAAGAGAAGAAAAAATTAGGTTATAAAAATCATATCATTTAATATAAAGATCCATATCTTACAGAAAATGTAGAAAATAGCCCGGAGCTCGGAAAATTCCGCATAAATTTCTGTAGGAACCGGGAGATTGCCATCTTCAACTAAAAAATAAGTGAAGACAAACCTAATCTGTAAAAATCATATCATTTAATAAAAAGATTCATTTCTTCAATAAACTGTAGAAAATAGTTCCAAGTTTAGAAATATATGCAAAAATGGCCGGTGGAACTTGGAGATTGACATCTTCAACCGAAAAATCAGAGAAGACAAAATGAGGCTATAAAAGTCATATCATTTAATATAAAGATTCATATCTTACAGTTAAATTAGAAAATAGCCCGAAGCTTAGAAAAATTTGCAAACATGTCGGAACAGGGTAATCGCCATCTTCAACAAAGAAAATAAGAGAAGACAAAATTCGGCCTAAAAATCATACCATTTAATAAAAATAACTATAACTTCCAAAAAATATAGGAAAATAGCCTCGATCTCAGAAAAAGTCGCAAAAATTTCCGTTGGTATCGGGAAATCGCCATCTTCAACTAAAAAAGAGAAGACAAAATTAAGCTATAAAATCATATCATTTAATATAAAAATCTATATCTTCCAGAAAATTTAGAAAATATCATGGAGCTCAAAAAAATCCGCAAAAATGCCCCTTAGAACCAGGAGATCGCCATCTTCAACTAGAATATAAGAGAAGAAAAAATTAGGCCAAAAATAATATCATTTAATAAAAAGATCGACATCTTCAACTGGAAAATAAGAAAAGACAAATTTTGGCTATAAAAATCATATCAATTAATAAAAAGATTCATATCTTTTATAAAATGTAGAAAATAGCACCAAGCTCAGAAAATGATATATAAAAATCTTATTAGTTGAAGATGGCGATATCTTGGTTACCACGAACATTTTTAAAGATGAAGATGGCCATTTCCCGGTTCCGATTTTGTCTTCTCTTATATCTGTTGAAAATCGCCATCTTCAACTGAAAAATGAAAGAAGAGAAAATTAGGCTATAAAAATCATAAGCTTTAATATAAAGATTCATATCTTACAGAAAATGTAGAAAAAAATCACGGAGCTCAGAAAAATCCCGTAAAATGTCCGTTGAAACCGGGGGATCACCATTTTCAACGAAAAAAAATAAGAGAAGACAAAATTAGGCCATAAATCATATCATTTAATAAAAAGATCTATATCTTCAAGAAAATGTAGAAAAATAGCACCGAGCTCAAAAAAATCTGGAAAAATATCTATTAGAATCGAAAGATCGCCTTCTTCAACTGAAAAATAAGAGAATGCAAAATTAGAATACAAAAGGCATATCATTTGATAAAAATATCCATATATTCAATAAAATGAAGAAAATAACATGGAGCTCAGAAAAATAAGCAAAAATGTCTGTTGTAACCAGGAGATCGCCATCTTCAACTTTAAAATAAGGGAAGACAATATTAGGCTATAAAAATCCTATCATTTAATATAAAGATACATATCTTACCGAAAATATAGAAAATAGCCGGTAGACCAAAAAAATCCGCAAAAATATCCTTTGGGATAGGGAGATCGCCATCTTCATCTGAAAAATAAGAGAAGACAAAATAAGGCCAAAAATAATAAATCATCTAATAAAAAGAAACATATCTTTCAGATAATGTAGAAAATAGCCCCGAGATGATATGAATCTACAAAAATATCCTTTATAGCCGAGAGATCGCCATCTTCAACTTAAAAATAAGGGAAGACAAACTTGTGCTATAAAAATCATATCATTTAATAAAATATTCATATCATACAGAAAATGTACAAAACAGTCCTAAGCTCAGAAAAATCCGTAAAAATGTCTGTTAGAACGGGAGATCATTATCTTCAAAGAAAAAATAAATGAAGACAAAATTAGGCCAAAAATCGTATCATTTAATAACAAGATCCACATCTTCTGAATATGTAGAAAAATCACCCTGAGTTCAGACAAATCCGCAAAAAATGTCCGTTGGAACTGGAAGGTCACCATACTTAACTGAAAAATAAGCGAAGAAAAAATTACGCTACAAAAATTATATCATTTAATAAAAAGATGCATATCTTCAGTAAATTGTAGAGAATAGATCTGTGCTTAGAAAAATCCGCAAAAATGTCCGTGGGAACCAGGAGATCGCTATCTTCAACAAAAAAAGAGAAGACAAAATTAGGTCAAAAAATCATATCATTAATAAAATGATCCACATCTGTTAGAAAATGTAGAACATAGCCCAGATCTCGGAAAATACGCAAAAACATCCGTTGGAACTGGGAGATCACCATCTTCAACAGAAAAACAAGAGAAGAAAAATTAGGCTATAAAAATCATATCATTTAATATAAATATTCATAACTAACAAAAAATGTTGAAAATCGACCGTAGTTAATATAAATCTGCAAAAATCTCTGTTATAACCGGGAGTTTGCCATTGATTTGGGTTGAATATTACATATTAAACACCTCATTTAGACCCATTTTGTGCATATATGATACGTATTTGATCTCTAATACGATCGTATTAAGAATATTCTTAATTATTAGAGAAAACTCTCATTCTATACACAAAACAGCAATATACTGAGTATTGCTGCCCTTTTTATATTTTTAGTACAAATATCTCGATCTCATGATTTCAACGACTATTTATTTGTATTTTTCTGAGATCTGTGCTAATTTCTATGAGTTTTTGAATGCAGAATACCATTTTAAATTGAGAAATACGACAGAAATACGCATGAAATACGGCGTATATACACCCGCTCAAATGAGGGGACACATGGCGCACATCCACCTGCTTCCGCTCACATCCATCTGCTCTTGCTCTAATCCGACGTCTCACAGCAAGCAGGCGACGAGGCACGCTATAAGCCGCAAGATCATCATCCAACGACCGAGAATCATCCCGATTTGGATTCAAATTCAGTATGTTATACGGGCGACATAGAGGAATCAAGGCCGTTGCTCAGACATTGCACGGTCGAGAGCGAAGCGGTGACACGTCGATATCACCACTGTTGGATCAAAATCCAATGGCCAGCAACGCAAAGAAACACAGCTTTACGGGTGACGTTCCGACCCGCTTGCCACGTGGCGTGTCCAAGGCAATCCCCCCAGATCTAACAGCTCACATTTGTGCCGACATAATGAAGCGGGTTTCGAACCCGGAAGGCCCCCAAACCCGCAATGCTCCTATATATACGTATTTTTAGGGTTTTGGGGGTATTCTTGCGTATTTGGGGCTCTAGGAGCCGTATTTTCGCGTGCGATTTGGAGCCCTAGAGACAGAGGCAGGAGATATCATTTGAAGGAGATCTAGGGTCTATTTAGAGAGATTCGGTGATATTTTTCCTATCTTTAGCATTGTATTTCACGTATTTGGCTTGTATTTGGAGTATTTGTCACATATTTTGAGACTTTGAGCATGTATTTGTCTATGAATATTGTTTATTTTCTCTCCATGCATGGATAATCTCTATATGTATTGATGTTGATGTAGTTAGGGTGTTGTAATCATCGATTTCAATATCGTTTCACCTTATATTCACGTTATATTGCGTATTTCATTGATTTCTACTTATATCTTGTTTGGGTATGTTATACGGAGACGTGGGCAAGCTTGAATCGAATATGATCTGAGTAAGACTTATTCGTGATGAAATTCGAGAGGATGTATCGTGACCCGAGAGGGCACTTGTGCGTATTTTCTTAAGGAAATCGATGATATACGTGATTACTTTTTGGCACTATTTTACACTCTTTATCGTCATACCTTCTGGCGTTCTCGTGCCTTAGCTGGACAAAACGTTGAGTTATAGAAAAGACTAGTCATAACCCGTGCCCGCGGGCACGGTTCATTTAAGATTTTCCCATGCGAAATCTTTGTTCCCTGAAATTTTTTTTTCAAAGCCAAAATTTAAAAGAAAAACAAATTAGTTTACAATATTTATCGGTACAGGCGCCTTCGGTGCGGAACAACAAATTCAGAGCATGCGCCTTCGACACAGAACACCAAATTCGATGTGGGTGTTTTCGGCGCAGAGCAACAAATTCGACGTAAAACAACAATTTCGACGCGGGTGCCTTAGGCGTGGAACAACAAATCAGCGTTAAAATGGCGCGGACGCCTTTAGCGCGAAACAACAAATTCAACGCATGCGCCTTCGACACAGAACACCAAATTCAACGTGGATGCCTTCGGCGCAGAACAACAAATTCGATGTAAAATAACAATTTCGGCGCGGGTGCCTTAGACGCGGAACAAAAAATCAGCGTTAAAAAATTTAGCTGGCGCCATCGGCGATGGCTTCATATAAATATAACCAGTGCCCTTGGGACACTGTTCATTTAAAAATCTTGGGCCCACTAATTTTAAACAAACATCAATATTTATTAGTTTCACCTGAAATATCAGCAGATGATATCGAAATTTCACAGTGTTTTGCAACGCTGATCAATGAGTTGGCAGCATCTCCCGCGTTCATTCTTTCACAGCTCGCGTTCATTCCCAAGATGAGATTGTGTGTATGCACAACATTTTTTTCATAACTAATATTAAAAGGCTATTCCTAATTTCAATGCTTTTGTGTATTCCCAACAAATTTTTCTTTAACCCAAAAATTTCCCTCCAAAACTTGATGTGACATTGCCACATAGGACAAATTCAAAATCTGCCCTCAATTGTAATATAGATATTAATAATCATTGATTGCACATACCCTAACAAAATCACTACCAACCCATACTCTCCATATTAGTACCATAGTACCGAATTCACTGTAATTATCGCAGGATTCTCTTTTATTATTTTAAACCATCGACACCATTACTTATATCTCTGAGAGGTGGCTGTTTATTGTCGTTTTAGTACTCTTTATAAACTGAAGTTCGTGATTTTGCAGGTCAGTTGTCACGTGGATATGATACCTGGCTCACCAGGATTATTACTTGTTCGATCTCCTACACTTGGGAGTAGCGCTCACACATTTTGAGACGAGTCAAGTTTTTGGTGTCGTTGCCGGGATAACGGTACTTGTAAGCTACAATTTCAGTTCGTATAGGGGAACATTCAGTGAGACCCTTCCACCTTCTAGGTTGGGATTTTTTCTTTTTATTTTCATATCTTTGTTCTTTTTTTAAAAAAATATATGAATGGTGATGCATATTTTTAAAACTTTATTTCTGATTTGACCCGAATCCTACTAGTCTTCCTTCGTACGGAGGAGGAGAATCCATATTTACACGTACAAGAGTTTGAAAAGATATGCCACCAATTGTTTCATGGGAAAAAGCTTGAGCACATTGAAAGACTATGTATTAAAGATTTCCCGTATTCTTTAAGAGACAATGCTATATCTTGGTTTGATGCTTTACCTCATGACACATTATTTACTTGGTTATCCTTTCAGGTTGACTGACTTAAGAGATTCTTGCCTCCTTTCGTGTGGCAAGCATAGAGGTAGCAGGCTATGAAGCAACAGATTGCGAACTTCATCCAAGCTGATGGGGAGGCCTACCATCAGGCTTTGAGGAGGTTTAACAATTTAATGCTTGTGTGCCCATCCCATAGCTTCCACTATGATCATCTCCTGCAGATTTTCTACACATGATTACTCCCTCCTACGCTGGATTTCGTGTAAGAGCTGCAATGGAGAATTCTTTTATTCGATAGAGGATGCATGGTGTTACTTGCAAGACCTTGCAATGTAAGAGAGAACTACGCCATCTGAGGATCAATCTCCAAGATATGAGGATGATGGCCAGAGCATTCCTTTCGCAGACACATCTCAACAGGTCCAGGGACAACATGATGAGTTACCTTGGAGTTTATTACCGATGCGATCCTATGGAGCACCAAGAGAAACCATATGAGATGTAGCATCAGAGCTACTTAGATGAGCATGATGAGATATGTGATGGGGTGCATGTAGACTATATGGGCGACACGATGCATTTCCATTTTGACGATGATGAAGATGAAGTGGAGACAAGTGATGGCGAGAGTAAAATCATTGAACCTGAACCATGTCATCCTTCAGAATCATCTGCCTCACCTGAGGAGTACGCGTACATTGGATGGACTTCTACGGGTTATCACTGCTATGAAGAGTAAGATATGAGCAAGGGAGATAGCTTACAGACTACATTGGAGCCCGATCCATACATCCCCACAGATGTGTTTCAGCAGCCACTTCCACCTCATCCTGAAGCAGAGTATCAAATCAAGAATAGCGATCCTTTTCAGGGAAGTTCTCATGAACCTATACACTATAGTTCTGAATCTCAAATTTTAATTCCAAGTCTTTTAGATTTAGATGGTCGTCAATTAGCTTTAAAACCTTTTAGCATTTATGACGACCCAGTATGGCAAGCCTTCATGGATAATCAATTTCGCCCATCTTTATTTGATACAGCGTATCTCATGTAGGAAAAACATACACATATGGAGGAGATATACTAGGTTATGTCGATGCTTGACCATAAGGAAGCGAGTGGAGAAAGAATACTCGCCGAGGAGCACAAGGAGCAAATAGAACAACTTCCTCTACCATTAAGGATCCGTGATCCACCATTTGACCATTGTGTGTTCTTTCCATTAGTATACATTTTTATATGCTTTTGTAAGATATTTACTTTTGAATAAACTCGTACCCTCTTCGATATTGAGGACAATGTCCATCTTTAGTTGGGGGAGTGTATGAGACCTTAGGATTTTATAAATAAATCAAAAGAAAAGAATAAATCACCAATTCTCATCATTTAAAACTCCTTCACATACCACAAATGCAGATGTTATGCATTGATTGAGTTCTAAAGTTTTTTTATGGCTTGAATTAATTATTTTTCCATCATGGAATTACTCGTTAATATGCTATTTATGAAAACTTTCAATTGCCATGATTAATATCTCGAAATAGTTTGAATTTATTTCATGCATGCTATTGTGATGCAAAAGCTTAAGTATACACGATTTATTAGAATAGTCTTCAAGTTGAAGAGAAATTTGGCCTTTATTATTAATGTTTATGCTCGAAGAATGGGTGTTGAGTTGCTTATGAAAAAAAATAAAAAAAGAGAAAAATAAAAAATGCATCATTCCATTGAGTTCATTAATTAGCTGGGTCTTCGTGCCTCAAGAAGCATTGGAGATTCGCGTCGAAAGATGGATGAATGGGGAGTACATCCAAAAAAGAGGGAGAAAATAAAACTTAGATGATTCGAGTTATTAAGTTCGAGGGGCTCTTCTAAGCCTAATGCCCGAAGGTCGTCTGACCTAGGATTCATTAACTGAAAGTTCGTTACATGGATTATTCTAACTCGTCAAAAAAAGAAAAAAAGAAACGGTGAATGAACTAAGCAACTTCAATACCCATGATTTGAACGATCTTTTTGAGATGCCAATTCCTTGGAAATAAGAAAACTAGAATATAATGACGTGGTATACTTTCGCTTGCGTAAAACGATGCTCGCATGTTATTTATTCAAATTAAATTAGAGAAAATATCATGTGATTGATCTTATTCATGGATTGTGTATATTGATGGTCAATATCATGTTGGAAACCGTATCATTGAGCCATGCCATAAGTGATTGATAGAATTTATAATTTTATTAATCATCCAATCTAATCGCTCTTTTTGCTAGGGACTAGCAAATCGCTAGTTGGGGGGTGTGATTCGGGTTGAATATTGCATATTAAACACCTCATTTAGACATATTTTGTGCATATATGATACATATTTGATCTCTAATATGATTGAATTTAGAATATTCTTAATTATTAGAGCAAACTCTCATTATATGCACAAAACAGTAATATACTGAGTATTTCTCTCCTTTTTATATTTTTAGTACGAAGATCTCAATCTCACGATTCCAATGACTATTTATTTGTATTTTCTGAGATCTGTGCTAATTTCTATGAATTTTTGAATGCAGAATACCATTTTAAATGGAGAAATACAGCATAAATACGCATGAAATATGGCTTATATACGCCCGCTCAAAAGATGGGACACATGGTGCACATCCACCCACTCCTGCTCTAATCCGACGTCTCACAACAAGCGGGCGACGTGGCACGCTATAAGCGACAAGATCATCATTCAACGACCGTGAATCATCCCGATTTGGATTCGAATTGAGTAAGTTATACGGGCGACGTGGCGGAATCAGGGCCGTTGCTCGAGCATTGCATGGTCGAGAGCAGAGCGACGACACGGTGATATCACCACCGTTGGATCAAAATCCAACGGCCAGCAACAGAAAGAAACGCAGCTTTGCGGGTGACGATCCGACTTGCATGCCACGTGGCACGTCCACATGCAATCCCGCCTAGATCTAACGTCTCACATTTGCACCCTCATAATGAAGCGGGTTTCGAACCCACTAAGGTCCCCAAACCTGCAATGCTCCTATATATACGTATTTTTAGGGTTTTGGGGGTATTCTTGCGTATTTGAGGATCTAGGAGCCGTATTTTGGCATGAGATTTGGAGGCCCTGGAAACAGAGGCAGGAGCTATCATCTGAAGGAGATCTAGGGTCTATTTGGAGAGATTTAGTGATATTTTTTCTATCTTTAGCATTGTATTTCACGTATTTGGCTTGTATTTGGAGTATTTGTCATGTATTTTGAGACTTTTAAGCATGTATTTGTCTAGGAATATTGTTTATTTTCTCTCCATGTGTGGCTAATCTCTATATGTGTTGGTGTTGATGTAGTTAGAGTGTTGTAATCATTGATTTCAATATATTTTTGCCCTATGTTCACGTTATATTACGTATTTCATTGATTTCTACATATATCTTGTTTGGGTATGTTATACGGAGACGTGGGCAAGCTTGAATCGAATATGATCTGAGTAAGACTTATTCGTGACCGAGAGGATGTATCGTGACCTGAGAGGGCACTTGTGTGTATTTTCTTCCGGAAATCAACGATATACGTGATTACTTTTTGGCACTATTTTACTCTCTTTATCACCTTACCTTCCGACGTTCTCGTACCCTAGCCGGACGAAACGTTGAGTTATAGAAAAGATATTAATAATCATTGATAGCACATACCCTAACGAAATCACTACCAATACATACTCTCCATATTAGTCCCTAGTATCGAATTCACCGTAATTATCATATGATTCTCTTTTATTATTTTAAACCATCGACACCATTACTTATATCTCTGATAGGTGGTTGTTTATTATCGTTTTAGTACTCTTTATAAACTGAAGTTCGTGGTTTTGTAGGCCAGTTGTCCCGTAGATACGATACCTCGACTCACCAGGATTATTACTTGTTCGATCTCCTACACTTGGGAGTAGCGCTCACACATTTCGAGACGAGTCAGCCATCTTCAACGAAAAAACAAGAGAAGACAAAATTAGGCCATAAAATCATATCATTTAAAATAAAGATTCATATCTTAAAGAAATTGTAGAAAATAGCATGTAGTTCAGAAAAATCTGCAAAAATTTCTGTTGGAGTCAGGAGATCGATAGTTTCAACTAAAAAAATAAGAGAAGACAAAATTAGGCGATAAAAATCATATAATTTAATAAAAGATACATATCTTCATTAAACTGTAGAAAATAATCCCGAGCTTTGAAAAATCCGCAAAAATATCTGTTGGAACCGGAAGATCACCATCTTCAATAAAAAAAATAAGAGAAGACAAAATAAACCCAAAAATCATAGCATTTAATAAAATGATCCATATATTTTAAAATTGTAGAAAATAGCCAAGATCTAAGAAAAATCCGCAAAAAATTCTGTTAGAACCGAAAGATCGTCATGTTTAACTGAAAAATAAGAGAAAACAAAATTAGACTATAAAAATTATATCATTTAATATAAAGATCCAAGTCTTACAGAAATTTAGAAAATTGCCCGGAGCTAAGAAAAATTTGCAAAAAGGTCCGTTGGAACCGGGAGATCATCATATTCAACAAAAAAATAAGAGAAGACAAAATTAGGCCCACAAATCATGTTATTTATTAAAAAGATCCATATCTTCCAGAAAATATAGAAAATAAGCTTGGGGGTCAGAGAAATCAGCATAAAATGTCCGTTAGAAACATGAGATCGCCATATTAAACTGAAAAATAAGAGAAAACAAACTTAGGCTATAAAAATCACAGCATTCAATAAAAAGATCCATATCTACCATAAAATATAGAAAATAGTCCCTAGCTAAGAAAAATCCGCAAAAATGTCCGTTGGAACCTGGAGATTGCCATCTTTAACTGAAAAATAAGACAAGACAAACTTAGGCTACAAAAATCATATCATTTAATAAAAAGAGCCAAATGTTCCATAAAATGTAGAAAATAGCTTAAAACTCAGAAAAATCCGCAAAAATGTCTGTTGGAACCGGGAGATCGCCATCTTCAACTAAAAAAATAAGAGAAGACAAAATTAGGCCAAAAATCATATCCTTTAATAAAAAGATTCATACCTTTCATAAAATATAGAAAATAGCTTTGAGCTCTGAAAAATCCGTAAAAATGTTTGTTGGAACTAGGAGATTGCCATCTTCAACTGAAAAATAAGAGAAGACAAAATTAGGCCAAACAATAATATCCTTTAATAAAAAAGATTCATCTCTTTCATAAAATATAGAAAATAGCCTGGAGCTCTCAAAAACCCGTAAAATTGTCTGTTGGAACCAGGAGATCGCCATCTTAACCTGAAAAAAGAGAACACAAAATTAGGCCAAAAAATCATATCATTTAATAAAAAATACATATCTTACAAAAAATGTAGAAAATAGTCCAAGCAAAGAAAAGTCTGCAAAAATATCAGTTAGAACTGGTAGATCGCCATCTTCACCTGGAAAAAAAATCAGAGAAGACAAGCTTAGGCCAAAAATCATATATTTTAATAAAAGAACCATATCTTCCAAGAAAATTTAGAAAATAGCATAAAGGTTAGAATAATCTGCAAAAATGTTCGTTAGAAACCGAGAGATCGCCATCTTCAATTTAAAAATAAGAAAAGACAAAATTAGGCCAAAAATCATATCATTTAATAAAAAGATCCATAACTTAACAAAAATTTAGAAAAATACCACAGATAACATAAAAATCCGCAAAAATGTCCGTTGGAATCAGGAGATCGCCATCTTCAAATTAAAAAATAAGAGATTAAGAAGTTTGCATAAAAAATCATATCATTTAATAAAAAGATCTATATCTTCCCTAAAATGTAGAAAATGGCTCACCGCTCAAAAAAAATCTCCAAAATGTCTGTTGGAACCGGAAGATCGACATTTTCAACTGAAAAATAAGAGAAAACAAAATTAGGCAAAAAATCATATCATTTAATAAAAATATCCAAATCTTCTAGAGAATTTTGAAAATAGCCCCGTTGTCAGAAAAATCCGCAAAAATGTCAGTTGGAACCGGAAGGTCTCCGTCTTCAACTGAAAAATCAGAGAAGACAAACTTAGTCTATAAAACCATATCATTCAATAAAAAGTTCCATACTGAACTATAGAAATAGTTCCGTGCTCAGAGTAATCCGCAAAAATATCTGTTGGAACCGGGAGATCGACATCTTTAACTGAAAAATAAGTGAAGACAAAATTAGGCTAAAAATCATATCATTTTATATAAAGATCCATACCTTACAGAAAATTTAGAAAATAGCCCGGTGCTCAGAAAAATCCTTAAAACTATTCGTTGGATCGAGAGATCGCCATCTTCAACGAAAAAATTAGACGACAAAATTAGGCCAAAAAATCATATCATTTAATAAAAAGATCCATAGCTTTCCAAAAATGTATTAAAATAGCCATGTGCTCTGAAAAATCCACAAAAATGTCTGTTGGACTCGGGAGATCGCGATTTTCAACGAAAAAATATGAGAATACAAAAATTGGGCTACAAAAATCATATCAATTAATATAATGGTTCATATCTTACAGGAAATGTCGAAAATAGCTTGAAGCTCAGAAAAATCCGAAAAAATGTTCAGTGGAACCGAGAGATCCCCATTTTGAACTGAAAAATTAGAGAAAACAAAATGAGGCCAACAATAATTTCATTTAATAAAAAGTTTCATAACTTCCTGAAAATGTAGAAAAATAATATCGAGTTCAGAAAAAACAGCATAAATGTTCGCTGGAACTAAGTGATCGCCATTCTCAACTGAAAAATAAGAGAAGACAAAATTAGGCGAACAAAATCATATCATTTAGTAAAAAGATCCATATCCTCAATAATACGTAGAAAATAGCTCGAGCACAGAAAAATCTGCAAAAATATCCATTAGAACAGGGAGATCGCTATCTTCAACTGAAAAATAAGAGAAGACAAAATTAGGCCAAAAATGATATCATTTAAAAACCCATATCTTCCAGAAAATGCAGAAAATAGACCCGAGCTCAAAAAAATCTGCAAAAATGTCTGTTGAAATCAGGAGAATGCTACCTTCAACTGAAAAATCAGAGAAGACAAAATTAGGCTATAAAAATCAAATCATTCATTATAAAGATGCAGATCTTATATAAAATTTAGAAAATAGCCTAGAGCTTATAAAAATTCGCAAAAATGTACGTACCGGGATATCGCCATCTTCATCTGAAAAATAAAAGAAGATAAAATGATGCCAAAAATCAAATGATTTAATAAAAAGATCCCTATCTTCCAGAAAATGTAGAAAATAGCCTCGAGGTCAAGATCTGCAAAAATGTCCGTTGGAACTGGGAGATCGCCATCTTCAGCGAAAAAGGAGAAGAAAAAATTAGGCCAAAAATAATCATTTAATAAAATGATCTATTCTTCCATAAAATGTAGAAAAATAGCCCAAAGATCAAAAAAATCCGCAAAAATTTTCGTTTGAACCAGAGATGCTCATCTTCAACTGAAAAAATAAGAGAAGAGAAACGTTGGATATAAAAATCATATCATTTAATAAAAAGGTACTTATCTTCCATGAAATGTGGAAAATAACAGGAGCTCATAAAACTCCACAAAATGTCCGTTTGAACTGGATATTGCCATCTTCAATTGAAAAATAAAAGAAGACAAAATTAGGCAAAAATGATATCTTTTAATAAAAGGATCCATATCTTTCTGAAAATGCAGAAAATAGATTCGAGCTCAGAAAAATCTACAAAAATGTCCATTGGAACAGGGAGATCGCCATCTTCAAATGAAAAATAATAGAAGACAAAATGATGCCAAAATCATATCATTTAATAAAAAGATCCATATCTTCCTGAAAAAGCAGAAAATAGATCCGAGCTAAGTAAAATCTACAAAAATATCTGTTTGAGTAGAGAGATCACCATCTTCAACTAAATACGAGAAAACAAAATTATGCCAAAAACCATATCATTTAATAAAAAGATCCGCTTCTTCCAGAAAATACAGAAAATAGCCCCTAGCTAAGTAAAATCCGCAAAAATATCCGTTTGAACCGGGAGTTCTCCATCTTCAACTAAAAAAAGAAGACAAAATTAGGCTATTAAAAATCCTATCATTTAATATAAAGATTTATATCTTACAGAAAACGTAGAAAATTGACTGGAGCTCGGAAAAATCCTCAAAAATGTCCGTTGGAATCAGGAGATCGCCATCTTCAGCTAAAAAATAAGAGAGGACAAAGTTAAGCCCAAAAATCATATCATTTAATAAAAAGATACATATCTTCCATAAAATGTAGAAAAATATGTCCGAGCTCAGAAAATCCGCAAAAATGTCTGTTGGAATCGGGAGATGGCCATCTTCATCTCTAAAAAAATAAGAGAAGCCAAAATTGGGCCATAAAAATCATATCATTTAATAAAATGATCCAATTACACCATAAAATGTAGAAATATAGCCCTCACCTCAGAAAAATCTACAAAAATTTCAGTTTGAACCGGGAGATGGCCATATTCAGCTGAAAAATAAGAGAAGATGAAATTAAGCTATAAAAATCATATCATTTACTAAACAATTCATAACTTACAGGAAATGTAGAAAATAACCCGGAGCTAAGAAAAATCTGCTTAATTGTCCGTTGGAACTGGGAGATTGTCATTTTCAACTAAAAAAAGAGAAGACAAAATTAGGCAAAATAATAATATCATTTAATAAAAAGGTCCATATCTTCCAGAAAATGTAGAAAAATTGCCCCAAACTAAGAAAAATCAGTAAAATTGTCCGTTGGAACTGGTAGATCGCCACCTTCAATTGAAAATAAAGGAAGAAAAATGTAGACTATAAAAATCATATCATTTAATAAAAATATACATATCTTCCTTAAAATGTAGAAAATAGCACGGAGCTCAGAAAAATCAGCAAAAAATGTCCGTTCGAACCAGGAGATCACCACCTTCAAGTGAAAAATAAAAGAAGATAATATTAGGCCAAAAATCCTATCATTTAATATGATGATCAATACTTTCCAGAAAATTTCGAAAATAGCTCATAGCTCAGAAAAATTCGCAAAAATGTCCGTTGGAACCGGGAGATCGCCATTTTCAACTTAAAAGAATAAGAGAAGACAAAATTAGGCTAAAAATTATATCGTTTAATATAAATATCTAAATATTAGATAAAATGTTGAAAATAGCTTGGAGCTCAATAAAATCCGCACAAATGTCCGTTGGAACTGAGAGATCGCCATCTTCAACTGAAAAAAGAGAAAACAAAATTAGGCCAAAAATCATCATATTTAATACAAAGATATATATTTTCCAGAAAACGTAGAAAAATAGCGCCAAGCTAAGAAAAATCTGCAAAAATTGCATTGGAATCGGTAGATCGCCATCTTTAACTGAAAAAAATAAGAGAAGAGAAACATAGGCTATAAAAATCATATCATTTAATAAAATGATCCATATCTTCAATAAAATGTTGAAAATAGAACCGAACTTATAAAAATATGCAAAAATGTTTGTTGGAACTGGGAGATCGCCTTCATCAATTAAAAAAATTAAGAGAAGACAAACTTAGGCCAAATATCATATAATTTCATAAAAGATCTATATCTTCAAAATAGCAATGAGGTCAGAATAATCTGCAAAAATGTCTGTTAGAACTGGGAGATTGCCATCTTCAACTTAAAAAATTAGAGAAGCCAAAATTAGGCAAAAAAATTATATCATTTAATAAAAAGATCCATAACTTTCTGAAAATGTAGAAAAATAGCACCATTGTAAAAAATCTGCAAAAATGTCAGTTGGAATCGGTAGAGTGCCATCTTGTACTGAAAAATAATAGAAGACAAAATTAGGTTATAAAAATCATATCTATAATATAAAGATTCATATCTTAAAGAAAATGTAAAAAAATAGCCCGTAGCTCAAAAGAAGGGTTATTTAGTACCGACCCCATGTGTTTTCTCCATAATTAGTATCAACCCCTTATGGTTTCAATTATTAGTAAGACCCCCCTGCCATATGGGGGTGATACTAATTATGGAGAAAACACGGGGGGTGTGTGTGTGATACTAATTGTGGAGAAAAACTTGTCGTGCCATAGGGGGGGTCTTACTAATAATTGAAACCATATGGGGGTGATACTAATTATGGAGAAAACACAGGGGGTCGGTACTAAATAACCCTCAAAAGAATCCCAAAAAATGTCCGTTGGAATCGAGAGATCGCCATCTTTAACTGAAAAATAAGGAAGACATATTAGGCCAAAATTCATATCATTTAATAAAATGATTTATATCTTCCAGAAAATTTGGAAAATTGCCTCGAGGTCGGAAAAATCCGCAAAAATGTCCGTTGCAACCCGGAGATCACCATCTTCAACTGAAAAATAAGCGAAGACAAACTTAATCTACAAAAATCATATCATTTAATAAAAAGATCCATATCTGCAATGAACTTTTGAAAATAGTTCTGAGAATATGTCCGTTGGAATCGGGAGAACAACATCTTCAACTGAAAAATAAGAGAAGATAAATTTAGGCTTAAAATAGCATATAATTTAATATAAATTTTCATATCTTACATAAAATTAGAATAGTGCGGAGTTTAGAAAATCCTAAAAATGTCTGTTAGAACCGGGAGAATGCCATCATTTACTGAAAAATTAGAGAAGACAAAATTAGGCCAAAATGATATCATTTAATAAAAATATTCATATCTTCCACAAAATGGAGAAAATATCTCCGAACTCAAAAAAATACGCAAGAATGATCGTTTAAATCCGGAGATGGCCCTCTTAACTAAAAAACAGAAGACAAAATTAGGCTGTAAAAACCATATCATTTAATAAAAATGTCCATATCTTACAGAAAATGCAGAAAATAGTCCGGAGCTCAGAAAAATCCCCTCAAATGTTCATTGGAACCGGGAGATCGACCCCTTCAATTGAAAAAAGAGAAGACAAAATTAGGCCAAATACTCATATTATTTAATAAAAAGGTACATATCTTCCAGAAAATGTAGAAAAATTGCTCCAAACTATGAAAAATTAGCAAACATGTCTATTGGAAATGGTAGATTACCATCTTTAACTATAAAAAATAAGAGAAGACAAATATAGGTTATAAAAATCATACCATTTAATAAAAAGATACATATCTTCCATAAAATGTCGAAAATAGCACTGAGCTCAGAAAAATCAGCAAAAATGTCTCTTGGAACTGGGAGATCGCCATCTTCAATTGAAAAATAAGAGAAGACAAACTTAGGCCAAAAATCATATACTTTAATAAAAAGATCCATACCTGCCAAAAATTTTAGAAAATAGCCCCGAGGTCAGAAAAATACGCAAAAAATTCCGTTTGAACCCTGAGATGGCCATCTTCAGAAGACAAAATTAGGCTGTAAAACCATATCATTTAATAAAAAGGTCTATATCTTACAGAAAATGTTGAAAATAGTCCGAAGCTCAGAAAAATCCGCAAAAAAGTCCGTTGAAACTGGGATATTGCCATCTTCAACTTAAAAAAGAGAAGACAAAATTAGGCCAAATAATCTTATCATTTAGTAAAAAGGTCCATATCTTCCAGAAAATGTAGAAAAATTGCCCTATTCTAAGAAAAATCAGCAAAAATGTTTGTTGGAAACGGTAGACCGCCATCTTCAACTTAAAAATTAAGAGAAGACAAATGTAGGCTATAAAAATCATATCATTTAATAAAAAGAGACATATCTTACATAAAATGTAGAAAATAGCACCGAGCTTAGAAAAATCGACAAAAATATCTGTTGGAACCGGGAGATCGCCATCTTCAATTGAAAAATGAGTGAAGACAAACTAATGCCAGAAATCTTATAATCTAATAAAAAGATCCATATCTTCCAGAAAATTTAGAAAATAGCCTCGAGGTCAGAGTAATCCGCAAAAATGTCTGTTAGAACCAAAAGATCTCCATCTTTCCGTAAAAATGTCAGTTGGAATCGGGAGATTACCATCTTCAACCGAAAAATAATAGAAGACAAAATTATGTTATAAAAATCATATCTATAATATAAAGAATTCATATCTTAAAGAAAATGTAGAAAATAGCCCGTAACTCAGAAAAATCCCAAAAAATGTCCGTTAGAACCGAGAGATTGCCATCTTTAACTGAAAAATAAGGAAGACAAATTAGGCCAAAAATTATCTCATTGAGTAAAAATATTTATATCTTCTAGAAAATTTGGAAAATAGCCTCAAGGTCAGAAAAATCCGCAAAAATGTCTGTTGGAACCGGGAGAACGCCATCTTCAACAGAAAAATAAAGGAAGACAAACTAAGTCTATAAAAATCATATCATTTAATTAAAAGATCCATATCAGCAATGAACTTTTGAAAATAGTTCTGAGTAGAGAAAAATCCGCAAAAATGTCTGTTGGAATCGGGAGATCGACATCTTCAACTGAAAAATTAGAGAAGACAAATTTAGGCTTAAAAAGCATATCATCTAATATAAATATTCATATGTTACAGAAAATTTAGAAAATAGACCGACGTTTAGGAAAATCCCTAAAAATGTTCGTTGGAACCGGGAGAACGCCATCTTCAACTGAAAAATTTGAGAAGACAAAATTAGGCCAAAATGTTATCATTTAATAAAAATATTCATATCTTCCACAAAAAGCAGAAAATAGCCCCGAACTCAAAAAAATACGCAAGAATGTTCGTTTGAACCCGGAGATGGCCCCCTTCAACTTAAAAACAGAAGAAAAAATTAGGCTGTAAAACCATATCATTTAATAAAAAGGTCCATATCGTACAAAAATGCAGAAAATAGTCCGGAGCTCAGAAAAATCCACTCAAATGTTTGTTGGAACAGGGAGATCGACATCTTCAACTGAAAAAGAGAAGACAAAATTAGGCCAAATACTCATATTATTTAATAAAAAGGTACATGTCTTCCAGAAAATGTAGAAAATTGCTTCAAACTAAGAAAATTCAGCAAAAATGTCCATTGGAAACGGTAGATTGGCATCTTTAATTAAAAAATAAGAGAAGACAAATGTAGATTATAAAAATCATTTCATTTAATAAAAATATACTTATCTTCATAAAATGTCGAAAATAGCACCGAGCTCAGAAAAATCAGCAAAAATGTCTGTTGGAACTGGGAGATTGCCATCTTCAATTTAAAAAAAATAAGAGAAGAGAAAGTTAGGCCAAAAATCATATAATTTAATAAAAATATCCATACCTTCCAAAAAATTTAGAAAATATCCCCTTGGTCAGAAAAATACGCAAAAATGTCGTTTGAACCCGAAGATGGCCATCTTCAGAAGACAAAATTAGGCTATAAAATCTTATCATTTAGTAGAAAGGTCCATATCTTCCAGAAAAAGTAGAAAAATTGCCCCATTCAAAGAAAAATCGATAAAATATCCCTTGGAAAAGGTAGACCGCCATCTTCCACTGAAAAATTAAGAGAAGACAAATGTAGGCTATAAAAATCATTTCATTTAATAAAAAGAGACATATCTTACATAAAATGTAGAAAATAGCACCGAGCTTAGAAAAATCGGCAAAAATATCTGTTTGAACCGGGAGATCGCCGTCTTCAACTAAAAAATAAGTGAAGACAAACTTAGGCCAAAAATCATATAATCTAATAAAAAGATCCAGATCTTCCAGAAAATTTAGAAAATAGCACCGAGGTCAGAAATTGCAAAAAATTGTCTGTTAGAACCGGGAGATCTCCATCTTCAACATAAAAATAAGAGAATACAAATTTAGGCCAAAAAATTATTTCATTTAATAAAAAGATCCATAACTTTCCGAAAATGTAGAAAAATAGTACCGATCTCAGAAAAATCCGCAAAAATGTCCATTGGAATTGGAAGGTCGCCATCTTTAATTTAAAAATAAGAGAAGACAAAATTAAGTTATAAAAAGACTATCATTAAATATAAAGATTCATATTTTAAAGAAAATATAGAAAATAGTCCGAAGCTCAGAAAAATCCCTTAAAATGTTCGTTGGAACCTAAAGATTGCCATCTTCAATAAATATAAGAGAAGATAATATTAGGCCAAAAATCATATCATTTAATAAGAAGATCAATATCATACAAAAAAATTAGAAAATATCCCCGAGGTCAGATAAATCCGCAAAAACATTCGTTGGAGCTGGGAGATTGCCATCTTCAAATGAAAAATAAGAGGAGACAAACTTAGTCTATACAAATCATTTCATTTGATAAAACGATCCATATCTTCAACCGAACTTTTTACAATAGTTTCGAGCTGGGAAAAATCCGCAAAAATGTCCGGTGGAACCAGGATATCGACATCTTCAACTGAAAAATATTAGAAGACAAAATTAGGTTAAAAATCATATCATTTAATATAAATATTTGTATCTTCCACAAAATTTAGACAATAGTCCGAAGCTCAGAAAAACCCCTTAAAATGTTCGTTGGAACCGGGAGATCGATATCTTTAACTGAAAAATAAATGCAGACAAAATTAGGCCAAAATGATACCATTTAATAAAAAGATTCATATCTTCCAGAAAATACAGAAAATAGTCCTGTACTCGGAAATATAAGATAAAATGTCCGCTTGAACCCGGGGATGGCCATCTTAAATTTAAAAAACAGAAGATAAAATTAGGCAGAAAAAACCATATCATTTAATAAAAAGGTTCATATCTTACAAAAATATAGAAAATAGTCCAGAGCTTAGAAAAATCCGCTCAAATGTCCGTTGAAATCGGGAGATCGCCATCTTCAACTGAAAAAAGGAGAAGACAAAATTAGGCCAAATAATCATAATATTTAATAAAAAAGGTCCATATCTTCCAGAAAATATAGAAAAATTGTCCCTAGCTAAGAAAAATCAGCAAAAACGTCCGTTGGAAACGGTAGATCGCCACCTTGAAATGAAAAAAATAAGAGAAGACAAATGTAGGCTATAAAAATCATATCATTTAATAAAAAGATACATATCTTTCATAAAATGTAGGAAATAGCACCGAGCTAAGAAAAACCAACAAAACTGTCTGTTGGAATCGGGAGATCGCCGTTTTCAACTAAAAAATAAGAGAAGATAAAATTAGGCCAAAACTCATATCATTTAATAAGAAGATCAATTTAGAAAAGAAGACAAAATTAGGTCAAAAAATCATAACATTTAATAAAAGATACGTTGCTTTTCGAAAATGTAGAAAATAGCACCGAGCTCAGAAAAATCTGCAAAAAGGTCCGTTGGAACCTGGAGATCGCCATTTTCAACTGAAAAATAAGAGAAGATAAAATTATGCTTTTAAAACATATCATTTAATATAAAGATCCATTTCTTATAGAAAATGTAGAAAATAGTCCGGCGCTAAAAAATCCACAAAAATGTTCGTTGGAACTGAGAAATCGCCTTATTCAGCTGAAAAAAGAAAGACAAAATTTGGCCCAAAAATCATTACATTTAATTAAAAGATACATATTTACCAGAAAATGTAAAAAAACAGCCCAATGTTTTGAAAAATCCACAAAAATATGCATTGGAACCGGTAGATCGCCATCTTCAACTGAAAACAGTAAGAGAAGAGAAACGTAGGCTATAAAAATTATATCATTTAATAAAAAGATCCTTATCTTCCATAAAATGTAGAAAATAGTACCAAGCTCATAAAAGTTGGCAAAAATGTCCGTTGGAATGGGGAGATCGACATCTTCAATTAAAAATAAAGAAGAAAACTTAGGCCAAGAATCATATAATTTAATAACAAGATTCATATCTTCAAGAAAATTTATAAAATAACCCCACGGTTAGAATAATCCGCAAAAATGTCCATTAGAATATGGAGATCGCCATATTCAACTTAAAAATAAGAGAAGACAAAATTAGACCAAAAAATATATCGTTTAATAAAAAGATCCATAACTTCCTGAAAATGTAGGAAAATAGCACTGATCTCAGAAAAATCCGCAAAAATGTCTGTTGGTATCGGGAGATTTCCATCTTCAACTAAAAATTAGAGAAGACACAATTAGGTTATAAAAATCAAATCATTAATACAAAGATTCATATCGTGCAGAAAATGTAGAAAATAGCTCGAAGCTCAGTAAAGTCTGGAAAAATGTTCATTGGAACCGGGAGGTCGCCATCTTCAACTGTAAAATGAGAGAAGACAAAATTAGGCCAAAAATCATTTCATTAATAAAAAGGTCTATAACGTCTAGAGAGTTTAGAAAATAGCAGCTCAGAAAAATCAGCAAAAATGTTTATTGGAACCGGGAGATTGCCATCTTCAACTGATAAATAAGAGAGGACAAAATTAGGCTAAAAATCCAATCATTTAATAAAAAGATCCATTTCTTCTAGAGAGTTTAGAAAATAGCCCTGAGATCAGAGAAATCCACAAAATAATCTGTTAGAACCGAAAGATCGCCATCTTCAACTAAAAAATCAGAGAAGACAAAATTAGGCAGAAAAATCATATCATTTAATTTAAATATTCATATCTTACTGAAAATTTAGAAATAGCTTAAATGTCAGAAAATCCCTTAAAATGTCTGTTGGAATTGGGAGATCACCATCTTCAACGAAAATAATAAGAGAAGACAAAATTAGGCCAAAAAAATCATATCATTTTAAAAAAGATTTATACCTTCCCGAAAATGTATAATTGCCCCGAGTTCTGAAAAATCCGCAAAAATATTTGTTGGACCCAGGAGATCGTCATATTCAACTAAGAAATAAGAGAAGACAAAATTAGGATATAAACATTATGTCATTTAATATAAATATCCATATCTTACAGAAAATGTAAAAAAATAGCACGTAGCTCAAAAAAATCCGTACAAATGTCCGTTGGAACTGAGAGACATCCATATTCAAATAACAAAAGAGAAGATAAAATTTGGCCAAAAAATCATAACATTTAATAAAATGATACCTATGTTTCAGAAAATATAGAAAAATATCCCCAAGCTAAGAAAAATCCACAAAAATGTACATTGGAACCAGTAGATTGCCATCTTCAAATGAATACGAGAAGACAAACTGAGGATATAAAAATCATATCATTTAATAAAAAATAAAGATCTTCCAAAATGTAGAATATAGCCCCGAGGTCAGAATAATTTGTAAAAATGTCTGTTGGAACCAGGAGATCGCCAGCATCAATTAAAAAATAAGAGATGGAAAAATTAGGACAAAAAATCTTATCATTTAATAAAAAGACCCATTACTTCTCGAAAATGTAGAAAAATAGTCCCAAGCTCAGAAAAATCCCTAAAATTATCTGTTGGAACCGAGTGGTCATCGTCTTCAACTGAAAATAAGAGAAAACAAAATTAGGCTAAAAATCGTATCATTTAATAAATTTGTCTATCTCTTCAATAAAATGTACAAAATAGTATCGAGCATATAAAAACCTGCATAAATGTCCATTGTAACCGGGAGGTCGTCATCTTCAACTGAAAAATAATAAAAGACAAAATTAGGGTGCAAAAATCATATCACTTAATGAAAAGATTCATATCTTCAATTAAATGTAGAAAATAGTCTCGATATCATAAAAATCCGTCAAAATGTCTGTTAGAACTGAGAGATCGCCATTTTAACCTGAAAAAAATAAGAGAACACAAATTAGGCTATAAAAAGATTCATTTCATCAATGAAGTGTAGAAAATAGGTCCGATGTCAAAAAATCTGCAAAAATATCCGTTGAAATCGGAAGATCGCCATCTTCAACAGAAAAATAAGAGAAGACAAAAGTTTTATCAAAATCATATTATTTAATAAAAAGATTAGTATTATACAAAAATGAAGAAAATAGCTCGAAGCTTAGAAAAATACACAAAAATGTTCGTTGGAACCAGGAGATTGCCATCTTCAACAGAAAAATAAGAGAAGACAAAATTAGGCCAAAAAATCAAATCATTTAATACAATGACCATTTCTTCCATAAAATATAGGAAAATAGCCACGAACACAAAAAACAGCAAAAATGTCCTTTGGAATCAGGAGATCTCTATGGTCAACTGAAAAAAATAAGGGAAGACACAATTAGCCTATAAAAATCATATCAATTAATATAAGGATTCATATCTGAGAGAATGTAGAAAATAGCCCGGCGCTCAGAAAAATCTGCTCAAATATTTTTTGGAACCGAGAGATCACCATCTTCAACTGAAAAAAGAAAAGACAAAATTAGGCCAAAATATTATTATTTAATAAAAAGATCAATATCTTCCAAAAAAATGTTGAAAAATAGCCCCAAGTTAAGAAAAATCGCAAAAATGTTCGTTTGAACTGATAGATCGACTTCTCCATCTGAAAAATAAGAGAAGACAATCGTATGATATAAAAATCATATCATTTAATAAAAAATACATATCTTCGATAAAATGTAGAAAATAGCACTGAGTTCAGAAAAATCCGCTAAAATGTCCGTTGGAACCAGGAGATCGCCATCTTCAATTTAAAAATAAGAGAAGACAAAATTAGGCCAATATTCATATAATTTATTAAGAAAATATATATCTTCCAGAAAATTAGGCTACGAAAATCATATCCTTTAATAAAACGATTGATATCTTCAATTAAATGTAGAAAATAGTCTCGAGGTCAGAAAATTCTGCAAAAATGTCCGTTGGAACCGGGAGATCGCCATGTACAATTGAAAAATAAGAGAAGACAAATTTAGGCTATAAAAATATCATTTAATAAAAAGGTACATTAAGTCAGTAAACTGTAGAAAATAGCACCGAGCTTAAAAAATCCGCAAAAAATATCTGTTGGAATCAGAAGATCGCCATCTTCAATTGGAAAATAAGAGAAGACAAAATTAGGCCAAAATATCATATCATGTAATAAAATGATCCATATCTCCCAAAACATGTGGAAAATAGGCCGGACCTTAGAAAAATCTGCAAAAATGTTCGTTAGAACCGAGAGATCGCCATCTTCAACTAGAATATAAGAGAAGACCAAATTAGGCCAAAAAAATCATATCATTTAATAAAAATATCGACATCTTCAATTGGAAAAATAAGAGAAGACAAATTTAGGCTATAAAAATCATATCTATTAATAAAAAGATTCATATCTTTCATAAAATGTAGAAAGTAGCACCATGCTCAGAAAATGATATATATCTTACTAGTTGAAGTTGGTCCTAGTTACAATGGACATTTTTTGGCCTAATTTTGTCTTCTCTGATATCATTTAATAAAACGATCTATATCTTCCAGAAAATATGGTAAATAGCCCAGAGCTCAAATTAATCTGCATAAAGGTCCGTTGGAACCGGGAGATCGACATCTTCAACCAAAATATTAGAAAAGAAAAATTAAGACCAAAAACTCCTATCATTTAATAAAAAGATCGCCATCATCAACTGGAAAATAAGAGAAGAAAAAATTAGGCAACAAAAATCATATCAATTAATATAAAAATTCTTATCTTCCAGAAAATATATAAAATAGCCCCCGAACTCAGAAAAATACGCAAAATTTCCGTTGAAACAGATAGATCCCCATCTTCAACTTGAAAAATAAGAGAAGACAAAATTAGGCTATAAAAATCATATCATTTAATGTAAAGATTCATATCTTACAGAAAATGTAGAAAATAGCCATGAGTTGAGAAAAATCTGTAAAAATGTCTGTTGGAATCGGGAAATCACCATCTTCATCTGAAAAATAAGAGAAGACAAAATTACGCTTTAAAATCATATCATTTAATATAAATATCCATATCTTGCAGAAAATGTAGAAAATAGCCCGGAGCATAAAAAATTCGCAAAAAATGTCCGTTGAAAATGTGAGATCGTCGTATTCAACTTAAAAATAAGATAAGACAAACTTAGTCTACAAAATCATATCGTTTAATAAAAAGATCCTTATCTTCAATAAATTGTAGAAAATAGTTCCGAGCTTAGAAAAATCGGCGAAAATGGTTGTTGGAACCGGAAGATCGCCATCTTCAACTGAAAAATAAGAGATGACAAAATTAGGTTAACAATCATATCATTTAATTAAAAATATATCTAACTTTCCAAAAATATAGAAAATAGCCCCGAACTCAGAAAAATCGGCCAAAATGTCTGTTGGAACTAGGAGATCGCCATTTTCAATTGAAAAATAATAATAAGAGAAGAAAAAATTAGGATATGAAAATGATATCATTAAATATAAAGAACCATATTTTACAGAAAATGTACAAAATAGCCTGTAGCTCAAAAAAATCGCACAAATGCCCTTTTGAACTGAGATATTGACATCTTCAACTAAAAAAAGAAAAGAGAAAATTCGGCCAAAAAATCATACCTTGTTGTGAAGGGTTAAGGGCTAGGAAACCCATAGCCTCATATATATATTATTCAATGTGGGTGGATACTCAATAGGCCCATTGGACCCTATTCATAACACTTCCCTGTATCCAACCATCGGTGTATACTCAACATATGAATACTGCATGATCCATAGTTCTTATGAGTATCATAAGGGGTGGATACTTTCGGATCCTAAGTTAGGGATAACTGCCTCGTTAAAACCTTTAGCTATGGAAAATGTAGTGGGAAAAACCAATAGCCAAGGAAAAAGAGTACAATTCTCTATAACTTCCTCTATTAGTGGAAGTATTTAGGGGTGGATACTTCTGGATCCAGAGTCAAGGAGATTGCCTCGTTAAAACCTTTAGCTATGAAAAACACAGTGGGAAAAAACTAATGGCCAAGGAAAAAGAGTACAACATTCATTTGGCTCCCCATGATCTATACAAGCTGTAGGCTTGCTGATCTCTTAGGTAACTATACGTCAATCTCTTACAATATTCTGGAAATAAGTACAAAGTACAAGACATCGCTCATCTATACAAGTATCGCGCATCTATACACGTATCATTCATATATGTTAGCTACTAAATCTGAGGGAGCTCTTCTGAGGAGGAGTGGTCTGTAGACTCGGTAGGTAGCTCCACGTTTCTGACCCAGTCGTCACTGTGTCTACGATGTACTGTAGGACCTGTCTCTGTATACTTATGATTTGCTTCTTGGATAATGAGCCTCTCGGGATGGTGGGATTGGTGTTGCTTAGGAAGCATCTTTGCTGGTCTCCAGGAGTTGGTCATTCCTTTGTTGTAGTCATTGCGATGATCTGTAACATGTATCTGCAAATAAATTTAACATGTAAGATGATCCTTGACCTTTAGAGGTAGCGCAGAAGCTACATATCTTTGGTTCAGTGGTGTGCTATAGGCACTGCACTGTATCTGGCTACCAGATTTACTGCTAATGCTCTCTAGAGTCACATGTAGTTGGCCAAATAAAGGAGTGTGCCACAAACACTCAAGTAAGGCACTTCAGGACCTAGGATATCCTTGCCATCTTCTAACGAACGGAAGGAGACTAAATGTTCATTCATACAACTAGTAGGTGTATTAGTGGATTGCAATTGTCCATGTTTCTTTATCAACTTCAGGTGTATGAAGTTTAATGTCACATGTTATTCATCTTCGGGATGATAATTTCATCTTCTGGATGATAATGCATCTTCGGTATGATATTTTCATCTTCTGGATGATTATTCATCTTCAGGATGATAATTCATCTTCTGGATGCCATGTCATCTTCTGGATGATATTTCATCTTCTGGATGATGGTGTCATCTTCAGGATGATAATTTCATCTTTAGGATGATAATTCATCTTCTGGATGATGGTGTCATCTTCAGGATGATAATTTCATAGGATGAATGTCCCAAAAATCTATCCATGCAAATAAGGAGGAAATCTGTAAGTATATGTTGTCACATCATATATAGCAAAATAGCCCAAAATTTCCTTTGCCAATCGCATGGTTTTCGTAACCATGACCAAGGAGCATAATGCATCAGTTTATATAATTTTGTAAGTGAGTCAAGCTCATCTTACTTGATTACTTCCTGGTTTCAGCAAAATAAACCTCTAAGCTATAGCGTATTTCTTATAGCATACGATGTTATTTATTTATGTTTATGTTCACAATACTCGGTTAGCCCAGAGGTTTGATATCTTTTGATATCAGGACTTCAGGTCCAACTTCACATTTCATAAGTGAGTCCAGCTCAACTTATTATTGCCTCGTTCCACATTATTGGCCAATCTCTATGTTTACTTCAGGAAACGAAGTGTGTTACGATATTTATCATTTAAATGGCAAAATGAAATGTGAGTAATTGTCGACAAGTGTGTTTTTTATCCAAACACCTCCCCCATACTTATATTATTCAATAATATTTTAATTTATTCCAGATTCATCTCTTCTAGAGGTTCTGACAAGGGAGAGGATATGGAGATGAGCTCACTTTTCTGTGGTGGTATTGCTTTAGGGTCCCCATGAGTTATTCTTGTTTTGGAGCCTCGTGGTATGTCCTCTCATCCATTGATGACATCCACTTCTACTACTGGTGGATTGCATCCATTATATTTGGTATGTCAATCCTAGCTGGATTTTTAGCAGCAGGGATGTGTGAATTTGACAATATTTATATTGTCTGTAACTATGTCTGATAACTGTTTAACAGTTTCCTAAGTGTGGATCTTCAGGATCTCATCACAATTTAATGATAATCAGATCATAGTTACTAATGTTTGAAATGGTCAAATTGTGCTTCATGCTTATGGATGATTATAATATTTTTGTTGAACCTTATACTGGGAAATTAAAGATTTCTGAATGTAATAGATCTTCAGGATCTCATCGAATCTTTAAAGGAGCGTCCATCAATGCACATCTTAAGAGAAGTGAATTTAAATGCTTCCCCTGTTTGGAGTGAATTTTGATGGGTTTTAATGGTGATATGGAGATGTGTACACATCATGGCACAATCTATAAGATGTGCACTAAACGCTTCCCCCATTAGGGGTTCTCGGAAACTATTTATATGAGGTGATCATGCTCATATAAATAGGTTCTAAGGAGGCATTTTGACAGTTTGCATTGTAATTGCATGTTCCTATGTAGTCACCTACAACTGGATTTTTAATGGATAAGTAATCCGTTTAAATCACTTTAATGATTTATTTATATAACCCATTTTGGATGTGAACACAAACTTCAGGGTGTTCGACATTATTCTGGTTGTAAATATTATTTGATTTCCCAGTGTTATCCAATGTTCCCGTCATTTATTAATGTGTCTTATAACCTGTTAAAAGATGGACCATGGTTGGATAATAGGTTTGATAATGACCATTTTTAGACGATGTATGAATGAGTACTCTTAGGTACATCATCAGCCCTATGTAGGGAGTGGATAAGTCTACTTTTATCCCTCAAATACTCTCAAGAGACCTAAAGGTCTTATTATGTTAATGATGATAGGAAATATATCATCTTAAATTCTTTTGAGGAAGTGAAGAGAGTCAATGTCAAAGTGAATGGAGATGATCTCGTAATCATTTTTCCTTTTGAATGAGACAATGAAAGTTTCACCCTTTTTGAAGAATATTTGGGTTCGTCAGATTTATAGGATTGGTTAATGATGTCTTGCATCATCAATCCAGGGTGACATCGTTCCAAAGTTGGTCGATTTTGGACACTTCTGGTGTTCCAAATTAATTCCTATTTTCGAATTTATGTGGACTTTTGAAAGTCCATTAAAATGATCAAGTTAATTGTGTTCGGTAATAGGTGAACTGTGTTCTAAATGTGAAGGATTACATCTTCACATTAACTATTATGCGGATCATAATGGGACAAAGCTTCAGGCTTCATTGATTTCTTGAATCATTAATTAGGGATTTCGTTTTGAAAAATATCCATCGAAACTTGGTAAGTTTCTTTTATTGATTTTTGAGAGTATTAGGTATCCTCATATAGAGTATTCAGATTTGCAAAGCCTGAATCTCAAGTAGACGTCCAAAAAAGTTTTCAATTGGACTATTATTGGGGTTAAATGTTTTTGATAGCATATGTCTGCAACTATACTCATTAAGAATTATTTTATGTCAACAGATTAAATTTGTTTTCAAAGTTTATTTGTCCTCGGGGAGTAGCTAGATATACACAAGGTCAATTGACTTTCGTCGTTTAGACTAGGTTTGTATATATTTTTATATGTCATAAGTGAATGCTACATTTATGTTGCAAAAGCATTATGTGTCTTATCAAAACTTCTGGTCTGATATTGGATTTCCATTGTTTACTCCATGTCGAGGTATATCATATCTTCCATTTCTCATTTTATCCAGGACTTTCCATGTTTTCAGTCTTCCTTATTGTCATTTGTAAGGAAGAATGAATATTAGTCTTACTAAGTAGACATATACAAGAGAAATGAATTAGTTTCTATATTTCCACTTTTCTAATTTATGAGAGACTTTTAAAAGTCTATTTGAATGCTCAAGTATGGTCTCCAGGCCATTTTTATCGAGTCATTCAAGTATTATATGGATAGAGAATCATGCTCAAAGGGAAACAGATACGTGGCTACGAAATTTTTAATTTCTCACTTATCTATTAAGCCACGACTTCGGGCGTATGCTTAAAATTAAGGCTAGATTCAAGAATTATACCTTGTATAGTGAAATTATTCTAGAGGAGTTTAGCGGTGTTATGACAGCTGCCGATGTCAATATTGGTTTATAAAGACCATATATCTGAGAGATCTATTAACCGCAAAATGTGTATCTCTAAAAGATCACATAATTGATTTTCGCATAATCCATCGTATTTGGTAATTTTTATTTTATTTGAGTAAAAGGTGTTGACTTTTGATTTGATTTGAACTTCAGGTTCAATTTGTCTAAGTAGTATGATGTTAAACTTTTGAAATTATGACTGGTTTGTTGTCATAAAATATTGTCATATCATGAGCATGAGCACAAGCATTGAATGAGCATATAAGTGAGCAATATGTAACATTTAATGATGTATCATGCACAAAATATAAATCTTGTAAGCTAAAAAGGTATGCTCAATAAAAAAGTTGAAAGAAACTAAATTATCCATGCAAACAATATCAAGCATGTGAGCTAAAAATGTATGCTCAGTTAACATGAATTGAAACATATATGATGTATACACACGTTATTTATATGTTGCATGCATTCAAATAATTTCATCGCAGATATATAGTTATGCTACAGGTATTAAAAATATAGCATAGAGATTTTAGCATGCTAAATGAAATGTGCATCACAGAACATAGGATATGCAGCATGCATATATAGTTTTCATCACAGGCATGTAGTTATGCAACATGCATTCAAAAGATTTAATCGCAGATATATAACTATGCTACTGGCATTTAAATTTTTCATCACAGGCATGTAGTTATGCAACAAGCATTCAAAAGATTTATGCTACGGGCATTTAAAATTTTCATCACATATATGCTTCAGGCATATAATGGTAAAAGGGAGAATTAATTATATGTCCTGAAAAGCCCCATATAAAATTTAGGATTCCCCGTCATATATGGCCGTCCAAAGACCCTAATTAGGGTTTGGGTTATTTTTCGCGTGATTAGTGCGGTGACGAGCGTTAGGGCTGTGAAGGGTGCACGAGGACGCGACGGTGGCCTTCAGGTCCGTAAAAAACCCTTGGCTAGGATTTTGGGTGCGGGGGGACATGGTCGTCAGGGCTGCGGAGCCCCCTCCCTTTATCGGTGGTGATCGGATTTGTGGGGGGCCACAGCCAGCAGAGCTGCGAGGCCCCTTTGCCGGTGTTTATCGAAACATGGGACATGAAGGCGCGGGGGTTTTGCCCACCCGTCAGGGCCGGCCCACCTACTTCTGATGGAGAAGAAGGGCGTGGTGGGAGACGTTGTCTTCGGGGCAGCGTGCCCCCTGCGGCGAGCATGTCGGTGCAGGGAGCGCCCCCTTCGGGGCGGCGGAGCCCCTTGCGGGCGGGAGGAAGGCGTATAATGCAAACAATCTCAAATAAATAAAGAGAAATGATATGAGCCAGCTTGTTAAGGTACATCTAGGAATTATCCCTTAGACCTCTCATCTCATGAGGGTTTTGGGGCTTCCTCACGGTGATGTACTACTATTAGTACTACAAATTAATATTGTAACACATGGATCCTAAACATGGACTACTTGTTTGTGTAAACAAGCAGGCACCAAAAGAATTTTACCGCATTAATACAGTTAAATAGTTAATTCGCGTGTTGCACATGCAAGACAAGCGACGTAGATTGTTGCATCGTTGGGCAACTTGTAACACAAGAGTCTATCAAACAACATCTGCTTATTAAAATATCGATGAAAAAATGAGGAGTCCCTCCGTATATTGAGAAAATATCTCCATCATCTTAAACATCCGATTTTTGTGACAAAATCCAATTTTTATTTTTGTAATCAATGTTTTGTCATAATAATTTGATTTTTATTTTGTAAAACATCGATTTTGGTCCAAGATTTAACAGATCTAAACATATTTTACGAAAAAATAGGTTTAGATCGAGTTTTTGTGTGATTACCTCTAGATCCGTCCTCTAGATCTAGCAACGTTCGATGAAAGATGCTCGAAAAAATCCGCGTCGTCTCGCGAAGCGTTGCATTGCGAAAAAAATCATCAGAGCTTCTGCGGGCCGCCTCCCTCTCACGAGCAGTCGTCTTTTCCATGAGCAGTCGTGCTGATAACGTGTTGTGAAGGGTTAAGGGCTAGGAAACCCCTAGCCTCATATACATATTATTCAATGTGGGTGGATACCCAATAGGCCCATTAGATCCTATTTATAACAAACATTTAATAAAAGGATCCATGTTTTCTAGAAAATGTAAAAAAATAGCCCCAACTTAAGAAAATCTGCAAAAATGTGCATTGGAACCGGTAGATCGTCGTCTTCAACAGAAAAAAATAAGAGAAGAGAAACGTATGCTACAAAAATCATATCATTTAATAAAAGATCCATATCTTCCATAAAATGTAGAAAATAGCACAGAGCTCATAAAAATCGGTAAAAATGTCCGTTGGAATCGGGAGTCGCCCTCTTCAATTGAAAAATACAAGAAGACAAACTTAGGCAAAAATCATATAATTTAATAATAAGATTCATATCTTACAGAAAATTTAGAAAATAGCCCTGATGTAAAATTAATCCGTAAAAATGTCCTTTGCAATCGGGAGTCACCATGTTCAACTTAATAATAAGAGAAGACAAAATTAGGTTATAAAAATGATATCATTTAATAAAAAGATCCATATCTTCCAGAAAATGTAGAAAATAGACCCGAGCTCAGAAAAATACGCAAAAAATATCCGTTGGAACAGGGAGATCGCCATCTTCAACTGAAAAATAAGAGAAAACAAAATTGTGCCAAAAATCATAATAAAAATTCAGCTAAGTAAAATCCGCAAAAATGTTCGTTGGAATAGGGAGGTCGCCATCTTCAACTTAAAAAAAGAGAATACAAAATTGTGCCAAAAATCATATCATTTAATAAAAAGATTCACATCTTCCAGAAAATATAGAGCTAAGTAAAATCCGCAAAAGTATCCGTTTGAACCGGGAGATCACCATCTTCAACTGAAAAATAAGAGAAGACAAAATTAGGCTATAAAAATCATAACATTTAATATAAAGATTCATATCTAACAAAAAATATAGAATATATAGAGTGGAGATCAGAAAATATGAAAAATGTCCATTGGAACCGGGAGATTGCCATCTTCTACAGAAAAATATAAGAAGAAAAATTAGGCCAAAAATCATATCATTTAATAAAAACATCCATATCTTCCAGAAAATTTAGAAAATAGCCACGATTTCAGAAAAATCTGTAAAAATGTCCATTGGAATTGGGAGGTCGCCATCTTCAACTGAAAAATAGGAGAAGACAAACTTAGTCTTTAAAATCATATCATTTAATAAAAGATCCATATCTTCAATGAACTTTCGAAAATAGTTCCGAGCTGAAAAAAATGCAAAAATGTCTGTTGGAACCAGAAGATCGTCATCTTCGACTGAAAAAAAGAGAAGACAAACTTAGGCTAAAAATCTTATCATTTAATATAAAGATTCATTTCTTGAAGAAAATTTAGAAAATAGTCTGGATATCAGAAAATCCCTAAAATTGACCGTTGGAACTGGAGATCGCCATCTTCAACGAAAAATAAGAGACGACCAATTATTCCAAAAAATCATATCATTTAATTACAAGATCTATAACTTCCTGAAAATGTAGAAAATAGCACGGATCTCAGAAAAATCCGAAAAAATGTCCGTTGGAATTGGCAGATCGCCATCTTCAACTTTAAAAATAAGAGAACACAAAATTAGGCTATAAAAATCATATCATTTAATATAAAGATTCATATCATACAGAAAATATAGAAAATAGCTCGGAGCTCAGAAAAATCCGTAAAATGTCAGTTGGAAAGATCGCCATCTTTAAGTGAAAAATAAGAGAAGACAAAATTAGGCCAAAAATCATTTCATTTAATAATAAGATCCATTTCTTCCAGAAAATTTAGAAAATAGCCCCGAAGTCAGAAAAATCCATAAAACTGTCCGTTGGAATCGTGAGATCACCATCTTTAACTGAAAAATAAGAGAAGACAAACTTAGTCTATAAAAAAATCAAATCATTAATACAAAGATCTATATCTTCAATGAACTTATGAAAATAGTTTCGAGCTAAGAAAAATCTGCAAAAATGTCTGCTGGAACCAGGAGATCAACATCTTCAACTAAAAAAATAAAAGATGACAAAATTGGGGTAAAAATCATAGCATTTAATATAAAGATTCATATCTTATAGAAAATTTAGAAAATAGCCCGAATCTTAGAAAAATCCCTAAAAATATCTTTTGGAACTGGGAGGTCGCCATCTTCAACGAAAAAATAAGAAACGGCCAAATATGTGCAAAAATTATATCATTTAATAAAAAGATCATAACGTCTCGAAAATGTATAAAAATAGACCGGAGCTCTGAAAAATCCCCAAAAAAATGTCCGTTGGGCCTGGAAGATCATCATTTTCAACTGAAAAATAAGAGAAGACAGAAATTAGATAATAAAAATAATATCAATTAATATAAATATTCATATCTTACAGAAAATGTCGAAAATAGCCTGGAAGATCGTCATTTTCAACTGAAAAATAAGAGAAGACAGAAATTAGATAATAAAAATAATATCAATTAATATAAATATTCATATCTTACAGAAAATGTCGTAAATAGCGCGGAGCTAAGAAAAATCCGCACAAATGTCCGTTGGAACTGGAAGATCGCCATTTTCAACTTAAAAATAAGAAAAGACAAAATTAGGCCATGTAATAAATAGATTCATAACTTCGAAAAAATGTAGAAAAATAATATCGAGCTCGAAAAAACCTAACAAATGTCCGTTGGAACCGGGAGATCGTCATTTTCAATTGAAAAAAGAGAAGACAAAATTAGGCGAAAAAATCATATCATTTAATCAAAAGATACATATCTTAAATAAAATTTAGAAAATATCTTTTAGCACAGAAAAATTCGCAAAAATGTCTGTTAGAACAGGGAGATCGCCATCTTCAGCTAAAAATAAGAGAAGACAAAATTAGGCCAAAATGGTATCTTGTAATAAAAAGTAGCATATCTTCCAGAAAATATAGAAAATAGACCCGAGCTCAAAAAAACAGCAAAAATGTCCGTTAGAACAAGGCGATCGTTATCTTCAAATGAAAAAACCAATAAGAAACGACCAAATTAGTCCAAAAAATCATGTCATTTAATAAAAAGATGCATAAAAAGATGCATAACTTCCCAAAAATGCATAAAAATAGACCCAAGCTCTGAATACTCCGCAAAAAATATCCGTTGGACCCGGGCGATCACCATTTTCAACTGAAAAAATAAGAGAAGACAGAAATTAGGCAATAAAAATCATATCAATTAATATAAAGCGTGACACTTCCGATAAACCTCTCCACCGAAGATTACGAACATCAAGGCATGTATTTCAATTGTCCATGCTTCTAGCCGATCTCCGAGCAAGGCCCCAGTCTCCAAGTATGTTATAATCGGGCTCATCCACGTTGGCTCCTGGTCGACGCATATCAGCTCACCTTCTTCAATACTTGGTGTCAGAAGGCTCTCGACGTAGATGGCCTTTCCTATCTCGACCGAAGAAGAAGATGCCAACTTTGAGAGTGCATCGGCCCAGAGATTGTTTGATTGGGGAAGATGTTGGATCTCCGCACTTCTGAACTTTTGAAGCTTGGCACGGGTGCACTTTAGATAACGCTTCATTAGGTCCTCCCTAGCTTCAAGCTGCCTTGTATATGTTGGACGACGAGCCTCAAGTCGTTAATCAATAGCACATTTGTTGTCCCAAGTGCTCAGTAGAGTTTTGAGGGCGGCCTCGTATTCCACCACATTGTTGGTCCCTGAAAAATTGAAGCAGAGTGCATACTCCAGCAAGCTCCCTTCGGGGGTCTCTAGCACAAAGCCAGCTCTGCTCTCCGAGCCTGTGGCCTATCCATCTACGTGGATGATCCATCGCTCTCCCTCGGATCGGGGGGATGTTGAGTGGGTGTCCTTGATGGCGGGCTTCTGTTGTTCCGTGCCCGGCTAAACATCAGGCAAAGCTCCAACAAGCTCTTCTAACGTGCATTCTGCCACGAAGTCCACCAGTGCCTGACCCCTGATCATCCCCATGGACTTATAGACGATGTCAAACTCGCTAAGTTTTATGCTCCAATTCAGCATCCGACCCGATCTCTCCAACCTCTTTAGATTCTTCTCGCGCGACGAGTTGGTGTAGACCAGGATGGTATGCGCTTAGAAGTAGGGTCGGAGCTTCCTTACTGTCAGGGTTAAGCAGTAGGCAAACTTTTATATAGGGCTATAGCGGGTTTCTGCCTCCCGGAGCACTCGGCTGGTATAGTAGACCAGCCTTTGGGTGCCTACATCTTCTTTGATTAGGACCGAGCTGACGGCCTCCTCTGTGGCGGCTAGATGAGGCCAAGCCGCTCTCCTTCCTCCGGCTTTGCAAACAGCAATGTGATTTGCAGATAAGCTTTCAGCTCCCCAAAGGCTTGGGTGCAAGAGTAGTCCCACTCGACTTTCTTCCTCGCCCATTTCTTCATACTGAGGCCTTCTGCAAAAGAATGAGAGGATCCTCTCGGTGGACTTTGACATGAATCTCCTCAGTGCGGCGATCTGCCCATTCAGCCTTTGTAAGTCTCTGATCATCATAGGCTCACTCATGTTGATGAGGGCGGATATCTTGTCAGGGTTTACCTCAATCCCTTGCTTGGTGATCATTACACCTAGGAGAACGTCGTCCTGACCGACGGGGGCTTCTTCTCCGATGCAGGAGTTCTTCTTGTCTCAGGGTCAGTGACCTCCCGCACCGATGACTTTCAGCAACAAGATTTGGCCTAGGAAAATTTTGTACTCCATGGGCTGCCTCATAGGGGACTCCTCAGCTCCTCTCTCAAAGCATCTCCCTCACGACGATGGTCAGCTGTCATGGTCAAACAGCATCTTCCTCGTCGAGCTGCCTTTGTCGAGCGGCAACTTCATATTCAAACTGGGGGAAGAGGTCCTGCCTCACATTTGGGGGTCTAGGGGAGCCTTCGGGCATAGGGGGCCCCACGGGTCTGGCGACGATCCAGTCTTCCATCATCTTGGTGAAGGCCGCGAAGTTCGCATGGACGTTGCGTACCGCGGCCTGTATGATAGCCGTCAACCCCTTAATGGGCAGATCCAGGGGTCCTTCCGGGAGAACGAGGCTCCTCGGCCAAGGGCGACCTCAGAGTGTTATTGATTAGTGCCTCGAGTCGTCCCAGCTTTCTTGGAGGTGGCGGTGGGGTGACGTCGGGTGACGTGCCATGGCAGGAATTGTTACGAGTATGTACGGAGCCAGACATGAGTGTAACCCTTTGTTCCCACAGACGACGCCAATTGTTGCAGGTCAAATCTCCCTAATAATAAGGTTTATACAAAGGGGAATCAAGGGTATGGTGATTACATGTTAATTGGGTCTTAGTAAAGGATAAACTCTAGATTCAAGATCACTTGAAGGTCGTCGACCGCTTGGAAGAGTGGCCGATCTTCCTGCACAACGAGCAGCTCGTCAGAAAGGCTGGGTTGACTGTCAACCTGTGGCCTCACCGATGGTAAATTCAGTAAGCACTTATTAGGAGGAGGCGGGACACGCTGGCCGATCTTAGTGTAGAGCGACCTAACGTGGCGAGCTTGCATGGATGGCACCGATATATGGATGATATCCAGACTAATGTGTAAATGAGAGTTTTTTTATTTCTACCAACCAACCCCCTCATTGATGGCTAGAGGGAGTTATTTAGAGTGGGGAGAGTCGGTTGACCACCGTCCAATCAGCTGTTGCTTCTGCTTAGTTGGGGTCCAGCCGACACTTTCCTGGAGTATATGGATGCGATGGGTCTGCAAGAGTGTCAGAGATATTTTAGCACCGCCTTAATCGGGCATTAATGGGGACACGACGGGCGGCCATCAGTTCTCGTCGTTAACCTTAGGCATTAATTGGAGGCGTAGGTGGCCCCATGTCACTTGGTGAGAGATATTTATGGGCTACCTGGTCATCGAGGGTTGCCCTTAGAAAGAGTCAAGCTTGCACCCAAGCTTGGCATCCCCAGCTTCCTCCGGTCGACCCTCCTGCCTAGATCGTCAAAGCGAGCTTTTTCGTGCCGATCGATCTCTACGCTTGGCTGGCGAGCTTACCGCTTGACTAGTTGGGCAATCCTCTCTCTCGATTTATAGGGCGTGCTTGTCGATCAGCCGGGCGAGCGGCGAGCTTCTCATTTGGGCTCGCTCTTGTTCCGGATAGCCTATTCGCTTGGGCTTCAACTATTTAGGCCTTAATTTTCTAGGCCGACCATCAGGTCGTAACAGTTGTAATATGCAAAGTTGTAATAGGGTCAGCTCCTTCGACCACTTTTTCTGCATGTTGTAAGCAAACGTTGTAATTGATAAATATTACAAAATTTTTGAAACGTTGTGTAAACTTCTATTACAACGTTTAGAAAAGGATGTGTATAAAGATATTACAACTTTTGATAAACGTTTTGTAAACTTCTATTACAACTTTTAATAAAACTTGTGTAAACTTTTATTACAACGTTAATAAAAGTTGTGTAAAGCAATAATACAACTTTCCTTAAAAGTTGTATAAACTTATATTACAATGTTTATAACAGATTGTGTAAACTTCTATTACAACTGGTTTAAATAGTTGTTTAAAACTCTTTTATAACTTCTATAAAATGTTGTCTAACAGTTATTACAACTTCTATAAAACATTGCAGAAAATGTAAAAAAATAAAAAAAATATGCGGCTGCAGTTATTCCAAATCTCTCTGTAGTAGTTGTACACATCCTGATGAACACACACACATAATATTATTCAAACCACATTCATTACTCATCGAGATAACACAGTTTTATTTCATCTTTTTTCAAAAACTAAAGTGACATAAATTTTTTACAAAATTTGCATATCGTTGCTGATATCATACATCAGTCAATTAACTACATATGACAAACCAGTATCGACATAGAGTTACAACAACACTCATGGTTGTGGTGGACACAACACTGTTCCTCTTTGTCATGCCCCATCGTCGTCGACCGGCAGTGATGGACGGAGCACAAACTTCCCAAAATAACCAAGCAATTCACAAAGCAAAACAACAAATACTTGAACACAATCCTCCACAAGAACGAAAATCCCATAAGAATCTGCAAGCTCGATCCCGTGATAAGGGCGCCATGTATTGTCATCATGGTGTACTCAAATCCCTAATACATGAACCCAATAAATAAATCGAAAACTGAGTGAAGGCTGTGTAGAAGTGTAAATCACACCCCAAATTTAGTTATGCGACACTATATATTTTGAGAAACGGAAAACACACACATTTTACCACCAATTTTGCTATAAAAACATTCAGATAGGCTTCATAATACTTTGGGATCAATAAATTGATGAAACTGAGATTGCAAATGCAAGAAATTCCCAAAATAACCAAGCAATTCACAAAGCAAAACAACAAATACCTGCCACAATCCTCCACAAGCCCGAAAACCCCACAAGAATCTGCAAGCTCGATCCCGCGATAAGAGCGCCATGTATTGTCCTCATAGTGTACTCAAATCTCTAATACATCAACCCAACAAATAAATCGAAAATGATTTTAGAGATTAAAAAACAGTATAAACACACTGAGAGATTTAAACTAAACCTCATATGGGTGAATAATATAAATAAATCTGTGATTGAGAAATCAAAAGGGTCGAAAGATAAAGATAAACGACCCTCCGATCAATGTCGGAAGCCGACAGCCGAAATGGGTCTGAAGCAGCGTATTGATTCCAGCAACAAACAATAATGTTTGAATAACTTTTGCCTTCTCTTTTTGCAAAATTCAAACAAAATTCCAATACAAACAATCAGAAACAGAGAGAAATCAACTAGAGAACCACATTTAACTAAAAAATGTTAAACTGGAGAAACCAATTTATCTCGTAAAATGTGTCACGTAACACAATTTCTTGTCGTATATATTGATATAAAGCATGAGTAGGACTTCCAACACTACTTTTTTTGTCAAAAAAATAAGTTAAGAACGAAAGAAGTAATTAAAATAAACGAAAGTAGAGCATTAAAATTCTTCATGCTTGAAAAGAAAACAAGTCAACACAATATTGATCACGAATCTGATTCAAGTACACGTTAATTACGAATTTTCCAAAATCTAAATAGAAGCACATAATCGTTAGCCTCATGGCATCATCAACCACAATTGATGTCCTAATTTATAAGAATTCAGTTTGCTTAGGAAATTAAATCTTAAATTCCTAAATCCTAGTATATATTACCAAATGGAATTTGTAACAGAAGTTAAGCCTCGCATGGGTCTTTACGGTTATAAATAGTCCTACAAAGCCAACGATCGTTGATGACATGCTCAATATTTCATATAATCATGAAATTAAAAATGCCAACTTTTAAACCATGATGATAAGCAGATGAACAAAGCAAAGAATTCAAAAAAATAAAATCTCCAATCTTTCATTTCAAACCTACAATTCATAGTTGTGCAATTGAAAAATCAAAACTTTTTTTAGCTCTTCCCCTTATTTATCACTACCTTGCGCTAAGGAATATTTGAAAAAACAACTCCTTTCCGTGTTTTTCCACACACACAAAAAAGATCATCAAGCAAATTCGGCATTTAGGGTATGCTTCATCTGAATTTGGTGATATTGAAAGAAAATTCACTACACTCAAGGAAATCAGGAAGAACCCCTTTTGAAGAGAAAAAAGGATATACATTTTTTCGTTGGAGAGCGGGGAGTCAAATCCATCAACAACAAAGTTGGACTTGTCAATAGGCCTACCTAATCCGCTTCACAGTAAGCGAAAGCTTGCCATGGCCCCCACCCCACGGCTTCAGAGCAACCAAGAGGCGAGAGTTAGAACTCAAATGAGATCAATGAAACCTTAACCCAAAGTTTTTCCTCAGCAGATGATGCTTGAGCGACAATAACGACAACGAAGAAGCAAGACCCTCGATCGATCGCACAAAGAGGGAAGATGATGAAAATTTCTGGGTTTCGGCGATGATGCTTAACATAAGAGAGGCCACTGCGCTTCGAATCGCTCAAGCTATTGACGATCGTCTGAGGAGAGCGTGAGTGTTGACGTCGCTTGAGTAGAGCGCATGAAGAGGTCTCTAGATGGGCTTAAGGAAGAGAAGATTGCGAGCTAGGGCTTGGGGGAGAGAGATCGGGAGCTAGGTCGAGTTGGGGCTAGGCGAGGGGAGAAAGAGAGAAGCAACACTTTGGATTAGGGCCAGCCTACTAGAGTAACTTGCTAGTGTTTTATTTTCCTCTATCATGATCTCAAAATTGTTGAAGCTGTCTTACGTTCGCACTTTCTCCCCCTCTTCCACATAGTCAAATTCCATCTTTCTTTTAAATTAACATTTGTAAATAGAAAAAAGGATTATTTGGAAAAAGCATTGACGACAAAGTACGGTGCATATGTTTCTATAATGTTGCTAACATATGGATCTGTCAATTACGGGCCACATGTAGCATTAGACAAATTTTTTTAACTCATGCACACATGAACCCACTTTCTTCTTTTTAACCATTTCATATTAACTTCTCATAACTATCAGAAAATGGCCCTGATAGAATTTTGTCCTCAAACTTAATGTTCTAACCATATATTTTGGCCAAATAAAAAAATTGTTTATTAGCAATAGTTAATAGTTGTGGTGTCAAAATTAACATTTACAACTATTCACGAAAAAATGTGTAATAACCATTTTTTACAACTATCCACGAAAAACGTTGTAATAAACATTTTTTACAACTTTCAGATAAAAATAGTTGTAGTGTCAAATTAACATTTACAACTATTCACGAAAAAAGTTGTAATAACCATTTTTTACAACTATCCACAAAAAAGTTGTAATAAACATTTTTACAACTTTCAGAGGAAAAAAAGTTGTGGGGTCAAAATTAACATTTACAACTATTCACCGAAAAAGGTTGTAATAACCATTTTTTTACAACTATCCACGAAAAAAGCTGTAATAACCATTTTTTACAACTTTCAGAGAGAAAAAAGTTGTGGTAAACATTTATTACAACTACCAAAATAAAAAGTTGTCCTATAAAAGTTCTAAATGACTAGTTTTGTTGTAGTGTAGATTCCATAAAATGTAGAAAATAGCACTGAGTTTAGAAAGAAAAAATATTAGTTGAAAATGGAAGATCGCCATCTTCAACTGAAAAATAAGAGAAGGAAAAATTAGGCCAAAAATCAAATCATTTAATAAAAAGATCCATATCTTCCAGAAAATTTAGAAAATAGCGCCGAGGTCATAATAATCCTCAAAAATGTTTGTTGGAACTAGGAGATCGCCATCTTCAGCTAAAAAATAAGAAAAGACAAAATTTGACCAAAAATCATATCATTTAATAAAAACTTCATAACTTCCCGAAAATGTACAAAAATAGCCCCGAGCTCAGAAAAATCCGCAAAAATGTCCGTTGGAACAGGGAGATCTCCATCTTCTGCTGAAAATAAGAGAACAAAATTATGCTGTAAAAATCATATCGTTTAATATAAAGATCCATATCTTATAGATAATGTAGAAAATAGCCCGGAGTTCAAAAAAATCCGCACAAATGTAAATTGGAATCGGGAGATCCTATCTTCAACTGAAAAAGAAGAAGACAAAATTGGGCCCAAAAAACATTTCATTTAATTAAAATTTCCATATCTTTAGGAAAGGTAGAAAAATAGTCCCAAGCTAAAAAAATCCGCAAAAATGTCTGTTGGAACAAGTAGATCGCTATCTTCAACTGAAAAAATAAGAGAGGACAAATGTAAGCTATAAAAATCATATCATTTAATAAAAAGATTATTATCTTTCATAAAATATAGAAAATAGCACCGAGCTCATAAAAATCCGCAAAAATGTCCGTTGGAAGCGGTAGATCGCCGTCTTCAACTGAAATATAACAGAAGAGAAAATTAGGACAAACATAATATCATTTAATAAAAAGATACGTATATTCTAGAAAATTTAGAAAATAGCCCCGAGGTCAGAATAATATGCAAAAATGTCTATTGGAACTGAGAGATCATCATCTTCAGTCGAGAAATAAGAAACGACAAAATTAGACCATAAAAATCATATCATTTAATATAAAGATCCAAATCTCATGTATAAAATAGGCTAGAGCTCAGAAAAATCTGCAAAAATGTTCGTTGGAACCGAGAGATCACCACCTTCAAGTGAAAAAATAAGAGAAGGCAAACGTAGGCTATAAAATCAAATTATTTAATAAAAAGTTCTATATCTTCCATAAAATGTAGAAAATAGCACCGAGCTCAAAAATACGCAAAAATGTCAGTTGCAATCGGGTGATCGTCATCTTCAACTTAAAAATAAGAGCATACAAAATTAAGTTATAAAAATACAATCATTTAATAAAAAGATACGTAACTTTCTGAAAATGTAAAAAACAGCCCCGAGCATAGAAAAATCTGCAAAAATGTTCATTAGAATAGAGAGTTTACCACTTCAACGGAAAAAATTAAAGAAGAAAAAATTAGGTTAAAATATCATATCATTTAAAAAAGATCCATAACTTCCCGAAAATATAGAAAAATAGCCCCGAGCTAAGAAAAATAGGCAAAAATGCCCGTTGGAACATGGAGATCGCCATTTTCAACTGAATAATAAGAGAAGAAAAAATTGGGTTATAAAAATCATATCATTTAATATACAGAAAATGTAAGAAATAGCTCGAAGCTCAGAAAAGTCCAAAAAATGTCTGTTGGAACCGGAAGATCGCCATCTTCAACTAAAAAAATAAAAGAAGACAAAATAGGTCAAAAATCATATCATTTAATAAAAAGATACATACCTGTCATAAATGTAGAAAATAGCACCGAGATCAGAAAAATGTGCACAAATGTCCCTTGGAACCGACAGATCGCAAAATTCAACTGAAAAAAGAAAGGACAAAATTAGGACAAAAAATCAAATCATTTAATAAAAAGATTCATATCTTCTAGGAAATGTAGAAAAAAGCCCAAAGCCAAGAAAAATCCGCAAAAATATCCATTGGAACATGGAGATCGCCATCTTCAACTGAAAAATATATGAAGACAAAATTAGGCTATAAAAATCTTATCATTTAATAAGGTCCATATCTTTAGTTAAATGAAGAAAATAGCCCGGAGCTCAGAAATTCGCAAAAATGTCCGTTGGGACCTGAAGATCATCATCTTCAACTGAAAAATAAGAGAAGGAAAAATTTGGATATAAAAATCATGTCATTTAATATAAAGTTTCTTATCTTTCAGAAAGTGAAGAAATAACAATGAGCTCCAAAAAATCTGCAAAAATGTTCGTTGGAACCGTGAGATCACCATCGTCAACTGAAAAAAAAATAATAGAAGACAAAATTAGGCCAAAATATCATATCATTTAATAAAATTATACACATCTTCCAAAAAAGTGGAAACTAGCCCGGAGCTCAAATAAATCCGCAAAAATGTCCGTTAGAACCCGGAGATCGCCATCTTCAGCTGGAATATAAGAGAAGACAAAATTAGGCCAAAAAATCATATCATTTAATAAAAAGACCGCCATCTTCAACTGGAAAATAAGAGAAGCAAATTTAGGCTATAAAAATCATATCAATTAATAAAAAGATCCATATCTTTCATAAAATGTAGAAAATCACACCAAGCTCAGAAAATGATATATAATAATCTTATCGGTTGAAGATGGCGATATCCTGGTTACAACGGACATTTTTATAGATGAACATGTCAATTTCCTGGTTCCGAATTTTGTCTTCTCTTAATTTTTAGTTGAAGATGGTGATTTCTCGGTTACAAAAGACATTTTTGGCATAATTTTGTCTTCTCTGATATCATTTAATAAAACGATCCATATCATACAGAAAATTTGGAAAATGGCCCGGAGTTCAAAAAATTCAGCAAAAATGTCCTTTGCAACTGGGAGATCGCCATCCTTAACCGAAATATAAGAGAGGACAAAATAAGACCAAAAATCATATCATTTAATAAAAAGATCGCCAACATCAACAGGAAAAATAAGCGAAGACAAAATTAGGCAACAAAAATTATATCAATTGTTACAAAGATCCTTCTCTTCCAAAAATATAGAATATAGCCATGAGCTCAGGAAAATCCTCAAAAAATTCCATTGGAAACAGGATATCACCATCTTCAACTTAAAAATAATAGAAGACAAACTTAGTCTATAAAAATCATATTATTTAATAAAATTAACCACATCTTCCATATATTGTAGAAAATATTCCTGAGCTAAGAAAAATCTGCAAAAATATCTGTTAGAACTGGGAGTTCGCCATCTTCAAATAAAAAAATAAGAGAAGGGAAAATTGCGCCAAAAATCATATCATATAATAAAAAGATCCATAACTTCCCGAAAAATCCGCAAAGATGTCCGTTGGAATTGGGAGATCGCCATGTTCAATTTAATAAAAAGCGAATACAAAATTATGCTCATATCATTTAAAAAAGATCCATATTTTCAATAAAATGTAAATAATAGTCCTGAGCTCTGAAAAATCCATAAAAATATCCGTCAGCAGATCGTCATCTTTAACTGAAAAATAAGAGAAGACTAAATTTGGTTATAAAATCATATCATTTAATCTAAATATCCATATCTTAAAGAAAATTTAGAAAATAGCCTAGAGCTAAGAGTCTGCAAAAATGTTTGTTGAGACTGAATGATAGCCATCTTCATCTGAAAAGTAAGAGAAGACAAAATTAGGCCAAAAAATCATATCATTTAATAAAAAGATCCATACCTTTCAAAATTGTAGAAAATAGCCTCATGGTCAGAAAAATCCGCAAAAATGTCCGTCCGAACCGAGAGATTGTCATGTTCAATTGAAAAATAAAAGAAGACAAACTTAGTCTATAAAAATCATATCATTTAATTAAATGATCCATATATTTAATTACAGAAAATAGCCCTGAGCTGAGAAAAATCCGCAAAAATATCCGTTGGAACCGAGAGATTGCCATCTTTATCTGAAAAATAAGAGAAGACGATTTACGCAATAAAAATCATATCATTTAATTTAAAGATTAATATCATTAACTAAAAAATACACAAAAATGTCTGTTGGAACCGAGAGATCTACATCTTCAACAGAAAAATAATAGAAGACAAAATCATGCCAAAAATCACATCATTTAATAAAAAGATACATATCTTCCAGAAAATGTATAAATGAGCTCCGTGCTCAGAAAAATTCGAAAAAATGTCTGTTGGAACTGGGAGATGGTCATTTTAACTGAAAAATAAGAGAAAACAAATTTAGGCAATAAAAATCATAGTGTTTAATAAAATGATCCATATCTTCAATAAAATCTATAAAATAGCCCTGAGCTCAGAAAAATCCGCAAAAATTTTCGTTGGAATAGGGAGATCGCCATATTCGACTTAAAAAATAAGAGAAGACAAAATTAGGCTATAAAAATCATATCAGTTAATATGAAGATACATATCGTCAATAAAATGTAGAAAATAGCTCGAAACATAGAAATTCCACAAAAAAGTCAGTTGGAACCGGGAGTTGCCATTTTCAATTGAAAAATAAGAGAAGACACAATTAGGCCAAAAAATCATATCATTTAATAAAACGATCTATATCTTCAAGAAAAAATGGAAATTAGAAGGGAGCTAAGTAAAATCCGAAAAATGGTTGAAATCAGGAGATTGCCATCTTCGACTGAAAAATTAGAGAAGCCAAAATTAGGCCCAAAAAATCTTCCCATTTAATAAAAAGATATATCTTTCAGAAAGTGCAGAAAATAATCACGAGCTCAGAAAAATCCACAAAAATGTCCCTTGTAACCACCAGCACATCGTCATCTTCAAATTAAAAATAAGAGAGTGCAAAATTAGACTATAAAAATCATATCATTTAATATAAAGATTCATATCTTATGGAAAATTTAGAAAATGGCCCAAAGTTCAGGAAAATCATCAAAAATGTCTGGAACCGGGAGATCGTAATTTTCAATAGAAATATAAGAGAAGACAGAATTAGGCCAAAAATCATATCATTTAATTAAAAGATCTATAGCTTCTAAGGAATGTAGAAAAATAGTCCCGAGCAAAGAAAAATCTGCAAAAAATGTCAAGTTGAACTGGGAGACCGCGATCTTCAACTAAAAAAATAAGAGAAGGCAACCTTATGCTATAAAAATCATATCATTTAATGAAAAGATCCATTTCTTACATGAAATGTAGAAAATAGCTCCGAGCTCAAAAAAAATCTTTCAAACTGTTGGTACCTGGAGATCGTTATCTTCAACTGAAAATAATAGAAGAAAAAATTATGCCAAAAATCATAAAATTTAATAAATCAATCCATTTCTTCCAGAAAATTTAGAAAATAGGCTCGCGGTCAGAAAAATCCGCTAAAATGTCCGTTGGAACCGTGAGATCGCCATTTTCAACATAAAAAATAAGAGAAGACAAACGTGGTCTATGAAAATTATTTCATTTAATAAAAAGATCCGTAAAATGTTTGTAGGAACCGGGAGATCGCCATCTTCAACTAAAAAAATAAGAGAAGACAAACTTAAGCTATAATAATCATACCATTTAATAAAAAGATCCATATCTCTAATAAAATGTAGAAAATACCTCCGAGCTCAGAATAATTCCTAAAACGTCTGTTGGAACCGGAAGATCGCCATATTCAACTAAAAATAATAATAGAAGACAAAAGTAGGCTATAAAAATCATAAAAATCATCATTTGTTTAAAAGATTCATATCCTCAATTAACTGTATAAAATGGTACCCAGCTCAGAAAAATCCGCAAAAATATCCGTTGGAAACAGGAGATTGCCATCTTCAACTAAAAATAAGAGAAGACAAACTTAGGCTTTAAAAATCATATCACTAAATAAAAAGATCCTTATTTTTGCTAAATATTATTCCTAAAGATGCATCAACCTGTGGTGAGAAAACACGCCGAAACATCTGGCGCAGTCTGTGGGAACGAGTCAACACCCGCGTTGTCAACCATACCGACGATGACTTGCTCTAATAATCAAATTATATGATTCATTACCTGGAACGATGCAGGCTAGGATCATCCTTTCAATCGACTTTTCGGTGGCCCCACTCTCTCCAACGTGATGCATCACCTTCAACACCAAATTACAGGATGCCGTGTTGGGGGAGATCCCATATTCACTCACCGCGATAGCCAAATCCAGAAGCTCCCCTACCGAGTAGCTGGTTGGGAACCTGAAAAAATCCTTGAAGTATCTCGAAATGGAAGCATTCTTGTCGAAGTTCGGTGATTTTCTAGCGGTTATGGCTATCAGTTCTGCTCTTTTGACCTCCATCGCGTGGTCGACTAGCTGGAGGCCCTCAACGTCGCCATCCTTGCTACCGGTGATTAGGCCCTACCGAATCGACTCGAACTCTTACAGCCCCTCTGATCTTGCATCTTGGAACGACTCCATGCTCGATTTCAACGTGATCCCTATCGAAATCCCCTTGACTTGGATTCCCACGGTGCCCACCATTCACTCCTTCTCTCTGGAGCTAAAGAGAAAGTGAGAGAATAGATCAATGAAGAGTTCCATCATGCTGGCTTCTGGTTTCTTTGTTTCTTTAAGGTCTGTGCTCATGGTTGCAGGGGATCTTGATGGTGCTCTAACATCAGCAAACACAAAGAGGGATACATGAGGGAGAAGAGAGGTTCGTATGGTAGGGGTGATCAAAGCTACGATGCTGCCTCTGATGCATCTTCTTGGGACCTTGAAAGATCATTCAGGGTTGAAGACCACATTTGGTCCATATACTCATCGATGGACCACATCTGTATACCTCAGATCTCTCCAGTGGCTGGCGACCAAATATGTCTGTTGCGGTTTTAGTATCGGAGAGGTCGCTGGCTACTTCACCGACATACTCAAAAAGCACCACCGCTCTGTGACCCCTCCAGTGTTGCATCCCCAGCAGCCTCTACCTTCCATCGAGATCTAGGCATTGGACATCAGACCCTCCAAACCACAAGCTATCACCTCTCCCGTCCTTCACCCTCGCCTTCATCACCATCCGCTATACCCTGCATCTCCACCAAAGAAGCGGGATGCCAACGACCACGGGGTACCTCCAACTAAACCCTAGAGAGGTGCTAGCATCCAAGCTCGTTGAAAAAGGACCGGGGTAGGCAGCAACATCGATGATGGCCTTTGGGAGGTCTTGTTGGGCTGATCCTCACATACATCATCCAGATTCCCTCTGTGACTTTCGCCTTCAAGCCCTTTGATCAAGACGGATCAGACGAATCTGACGGGTACCCCAAGCCCCCAATGCTTCCCAGAACGCTCCAGGCGCTTGAAGGCACCGTACGAAGCAGAAGGCAGTTTCTTTTGACCGCGATCAATGCATGTCATGTTCATAGGATTTCGACTATGGATCTTGTGGCTGGCGGGAAGATGCAGTCACCGCCATGATAGTTTAGATCTGGTATGAATTTTGTTCTCCCCACTCATCCCATCTCAAAGTTCTTGATGAATTCGGGGACGTCGGTCAGGGAGGGGAAGCTGATGGCAACCGTCCAAGTGAAGCTCGACAGCCGGCACTTGATCTACATCTTTCTTGACACCCCGCGGCATCCCGTGCGCACATTCGTCCTCAAATTCGACCACCTCCACAGCCGCCCTCGTCAAAAAATGCTCCAGCGTCATCTCGCTACCATACATCTCCCTCCAAGTCTCGTCGACCTCAACCATCGCTAGTCGCCATGCTACCCTGCCTCAAGATCGTTGCCGGTGACGTATACCCTCCACCGGGTCGACAATGTTCATTGATCCGAGTAATTTGAGGGAGAAGTCGAATAACTGACGAGTAATAGCGGAGGTCACCGATGAGGACAACGCTATCATCTGAGACAATGTCATCTCTCTTCATCGTCATCTGTCTGTCGGTCACCGTGTTCCCCATCCTCCCCCTTCATCGCCAACATCAAGCTCCTCAACACCCTTTCCGTGGGCGAATTCAATGATCGGAGTCTAAAGGAGAAGGGAACAGAGCCTAATTTCTCAGTGCTACGGACATCTGCTGCGGTTGGAAAGCTAAAGTTGGTCCCTATATGGCGGTGGAATGCGATCGCAATTTGAAGATCAAGCCGATTGAGATTATCCACCTCCACCATCTATACCATCACGTGCCTGGAATGCAATTTCACCAAGTGGGTCGACGAGCGATCAACCCAGGGGCTTGCTTGCGTCCTATCTTCAGAGCTGTCATCTCGAAGCTCGAGGTGCCGGACTTGGGGAGATGCCGAGCCCAAGGGCTTCATGCCAAGCTGTCGATTCCAGCAAGCTCTTTCCAGTCCAAAGACAAGAAATGATGGGAGCCACCTTAGATTGGCCATCCCACACCACACGGTATTAACATTGCCCTCGGCTGCACTTTCTAGAAGAAGAGCAGGCCAAGGCTGCACGCGTCAGAGATGTGCATCCAGACAAAATTCTAGTGATCGTTGAGAAAGCCGATTTCCTCCGAGAATTCATGAGATCTACCAACGAGTCTTCTACTATCAGGGACGCCGCCTGCAGAACATAATTTGACTATACCAGGCTGACCCATCCAGGAGGAGGCTGACCGATCCAGGAGGAGGCCGGCCATACCAGGCCGACCCATCCAGGAGGAGGACATCTAGGAGGAGGCCGACCAGCAGAGGCTGACCGATCCAGGAGGAGGCTGACCATACCAGGCCGACCCATCCATGAGGAGGCCGACCAGTGAGATCGACCCCACCCATCCATGAGGAGGCCGACTAGCATGACCGACCGACCCAGAAGGAGGCCGACCATACCAGGTTGACCCATCCAGGAGGAGGACGACCATACCATGCTGACCCATCCAGGAGGAGGTCGACCAGCCGAGGCTGACCGATCCCAGAGGAGGCTGACCATACCAGGCCGACCCATCCATGAGGAGGCTGACCAGTTAGGCCGACCCCACCCATCCATGAGGAGACCGACCAGCGAGGCCGACCGACCCAGAAGGAGGCTGACCATACCAAGCCGACCCATCTAGGAGGAGGCCGACCATACCAAGCCGACCCATCCAGGAGGAGGCCAACCAGCCGAGGTTGACCGATCCAGGAGGAGGCCGACCATACCATGCCGACCCATCCAGGAGGAGGCCGACCAGACGAGTCCGACTGACCCTGGAGGAGGCCGACCAAACGAGGCCGACCCATCCAGGAGGAGGTCAACCATGACGAGCTGCCAATGGTATAGCATGCCCCTGTCCAAACCAACCGAGCTAGCAGACCTACCCCAGTCCGAGCCTATGGACAATCCCGAAGGTCAACTGACTTACGCCAACACGATTAAATTTCCGATGACTCAAGTTTCCCACCTTTCAAGGCAAACCCGGGCCACAGAGGGGGCAAAGATAGTGCGCACAGGGGACCAGTACTACCTCTGCCTTCCAAGCTCCCCCAACGGTACAAAAACTCAGGCAGTGGCACAGAACCTCCACTGAACAGACTGGAGCTTGAGCTAAAACTGGGATCCAAACAAGACCTAGGGTAGGTTGTGAGGCAGTGGCAACTATCCCAATAGGCCGACCCATACGGTTCGTCGTAAGGCTGGGGAAAACTCCCCCAACAGGTCGACCCATCGGTTTGTTGTAAGGCTGGGGCAACTCCCCCAGCAGGTCGACCAAACCTGGATCGGTTGTAAGGCTGGGGGCAACTCCCCCAGCAGGTCGATCAGTCGATCGACTGTAAGACTGGGGGTAGCTCCCCAGCAGGACAATCGACCCATCGATCGTAAGGTTGGGGGCAACTCCCTCAGCAGACTGACCACATCGATCGTAAGGCTGGGAAAAACTCCCCCAGTAGACCGATCACTCGATCGACTATAAGACTGGGGGTAGCTCACCCAGCAGACCAATCGACCCATCGATCGTAAGGTTGAGGGCAACTCCTACAGCAGACTGACCACATCGATGGTAAGACTGGGGAAACTCCCCCAGTAAGCCGATCACTCGATCGACTGTAAGACTGGGGGTAGCTCCCCCAACAAGCCGATCGACTCGTCGATCATATGGTTAGGGGTAACTCCCAAAGCAGACCGACCACATCGACCGTAAGGCTGGGGACAACTCCCCCAGCAGGCCAATCACTTGATCGACTATAAAACTGGGGGTAGCTCTCCTAGCAAGCCAATCGACTCGTCGATCGTAAGGCTGGGGGCAACTCCCCTAGCAGACCGACCACATCGACCGTAAGGCTGGGGATAACTCCCCTAACAGGCCGATCACTCGATCGATCGTAAGGCTAGGGGTAACTCCCCCAGCAGACCAACCATGTCGACTGTAAGGCTAGGAGTAACTCCAACAGCAGGTCGACCACCCATCGACCATAAGGCTGGGGCCAACTCCCCCAGCAGGCCGACCAACTTGTTGACCATAAGGCTGGGGCCAACCCCCACAGCCGACCGACCAGTCGGGTTTACCGTAAGGTTGGGGCCACTCTCCCAGCAGGCCGACTTCTCCTCGTTGATCGTAAGTCGTGGGGGCACTCCCCCAACTGGTCGACCCACTCATTCGTCGGCCGCAAGTCGAGGGGCCTCTCCCCTCGCAACCGAACGAATCTTGGACCGACCAATTATTACCGCCAGTCGACTTTGCAAGTCGAACCAATCTTACAAAAGGAACCACTCCTCCCTCTTATACTACATATCCTGACCTCAACCTCAACAACGGTAGAGCTCGAAAGATGGGAACAATTGATACAACCATTTTGATTGGGCCCAGAGGAGGCGAGTCATCCACGACTAGTCAACCAACCCGCTACGGCCTTGGGCTCTGGCCAAGGACCTCACGGGCAGGTCGTGCTTCTCTACCCGAGACGAAGGCCCAAAAGACCGACCGCTTTCCGAGTGGAGGAAATCGCTCCCCCAAACCGAGGAAGCACTAGCCAATATGGCAGCCACTCAATTCCATCACTCCAGTAATCATGGCCCACTTTCATGGCATTCATCCCCTCATCAAATGGGAGTAATTATGGTGGTCAATTAGCACGTCCTTATCAATGACGGCAATAAGGTCTTATCATGGCCCATTATAACAGGGGGGATGACACGCATATATGAAGGCAAGAGATGCATCATCTCAGAGGGGGGATCCTTGAGATCTACAACGGAGGTATCATAAACCAACTCTCACACCTTCTTCCATTGAAAACATTCTCTCCTACATAGCTCGGCTCGAGAATTCGCGCTTGGTCTCTCTGTGAACCAAGTTCGATCCCACCGAGCATCCTTCAGACTAGATCTGACTTTGGCATCGAAGGGGACCATGTCGAAACCAAGGTCTGACCCCCCTGACGAACTTCTTCATTTTGTAGATGGAAGGAGATGTCACCACCGTAGAAGCTTTCCTTCGGCGTCCCATCGCTCAGATCCGAACGCCCTCTTGCCAAAGCCCGTTCGTCCGATCGATCCCGGAGGTTATTGTCCCATCGAAGCTACCCTTTGATGCACCGAAGCACGGATCCGCGTCTTCCAGCTCAAGTGAACGCGCGACCGACCGACTCCGAAGGCCGTCCCCGCCTCACGTGATAGCGACGACCTCCGGACCTCCAGACTATCAACCTGGGGTGAGAAAACACCCCGAAACAGTTTTTATAAATATCAAAATAGAGTAAACTATTTAATAGCTGAAAATATCAAAATAGAAAGTGATTCTAGATTACCAAAATTATGCATTTTAAGGCCAACGTGAAATAAGTGTTAGGTGCAACTAAGAAAGCCAGTAGGCCCACAACAGATTTGACCAACTCATTAGATTTAACATCAAACCCATGATCTTTTACTTGAGCTTTCACAAAGTTGATCAAATGTATAACTTATATTCATATTGTCAAAAATAGAACAAAGTACAAATCTCACAGCATCTAATTCACATAACCAAAATAATGACAAAATATGTTTTTATCTATTGATCCATTTTGCTGCTACTTTAATAGAATAAACAAGCACAAGCTCATAAACATTAACAACTAACAATGCAAACTTTTGTAGCCATAAGCACTAGATCTTAACAAATTTTTTTAAAAACAACTAAAGATCAAATCAGAGCAAACAAATAGAGTCAATACCTTAGAGGCACTGGTGAGTCGATCTCTGTTCTCTTCGATCGATACATTGAGCACCAACTTCTGCACATTGATCTCCCTCATTGGATTAGCGATCTTCTTCTCCGAAGCCTTTTTTAAAACGGAACAAATCAAATGAGACAGACGAATCCAAAGATCACGGAGAGAAATCTATAGATTGAAACATGAGATAGAAGAAAACAAGAACAATCACCATTGCGCTCAGCTTGGGGTGAGAGCAGTGGGAGAAGAACCAGAAGAATAAAAGCGAATGCTCTGAGACTAATAAACCCTAACCCTGAGGAGGAGCATATTATACGAGGGATGCTTGCGAGGTCTATTGGGGAGAAAACTTTACAGGTATGTGATTGAATCCGTCCGATGTAGATCGTACGGTCTGAAGAGGCACGAAAATTTAACGAGTCTATTTTCTTACATGGGCCACGATTGGGCCAATATCGGGTCAAATGCTTTATAAGTTAGGATTTTTTACAGCTATCCAAGAAAAAGTTGGAATAAACATTTTTTACAACTTTCAGAAGAAAAAAGTTGTGGTAAAGATTTATTACAAGTACCAAAATAGAACGTTGCCCCATGAAAGTTGTAAATGCCTAGTTTTGTTTTAGTGAAAATTAGGTTATAAAAATCATATCATTTCATATAAAGATTCATATCATACAGAAAATGTAGAAAATGGCTCCGAGCTCAGAAAATGCGAAAAAATGTCTGTTGGAACCGGGAGATTGCTATCTTCAATTGAAAAATAAAAGAATGTTGTGAATGAGTATTTACTGGGTTGGATGAGTTATTGGGCCAACTAAGTGTTTGGGCCCATATCTGTATAAGCCCACTTGTATTCTCCCCTTTGGCTATAAATATAGACCTGAGGGCTCTCCCCTCAGTAGTTGATTCATAACACGTTATCAGCACGAGCCTCTAAAAATTTTTTTTTTCCACAAATTTTTTCCGTTCGTTGCGAAGGCGAAGGCAAAGGCGAGACGGGAGATCCATGAGCGCGGTGCAAGGCTTCCTCCATCAAGGGTCGTCATCCGCGTAGGGCTTCGAGCAACCGTCGCTATATCCGGAGGACGGATATAGAGGTAAAAACTCTAAAAACAAAGTTTTTAATCATACGTATGATTACCCCTCCCCTAGATCTCACAAGATCGTCATGGGGATTCATCGTCGCCTTGAAAACGAGGATTATTCATCCCAAAAATCAAAATTTTTAGGGTTTTTGGATTTTTCTTTCAAACCCTAAATCAAGCCCCGCCGGCGGCCTCGCCGCCGGCCCCCCGCCCCCGGCCATGCCGTCCCCCCATAGGGGGGCGGCAGCCGCCGCACCCCCCTGCAGGGGGGGCGGCGGCGGCCCCTGCCGTCGCCCTCCCCTGCCGGGGGGCGGCCGCCGCCGCTCCCCCCTGCAGGGGGGGCGGCGGCCCCCGTGGCCGCCCCCCTCTCTGCAGGGGGGGCGGCCCCCGCCGTCCCCCCCGCAGAGGGGGGCGGCGCCCCCCCCCCCCCCGTGCCCGCCGTCCCCCCCGCAGAGGGGGGGGGGGGGGGGGGCGACGGCCCCCTGGCCACGCCCCCCTCTGCGGGGGCGGTGGCCCCCGCCGCTCCCCCCCCGCAGCGGGGGGCGGCGGCCCCCTGGCCACGCCCCCCTCTGCGGGGGGCGACGACCCCCGCTGCTCCCCCCCCGCAGCGGGGGGCGGGGGCCCCCTGGCCGCGCCCCCCCCTCTGTGGGGGGGGGGGGGGGGGGGGGGCGGCGGCGGCGCCCCCCCTGTAAACCCTAAACCGGAGAGAAGAAAAAAAACACGCAGAGCTGTGGGCCTGAAGCCCACAGCAGATCTGTGGGCTTCAGGCCCACAGAATTCACCACAATATATATATATATATATATATATATATATATATATATATATATATATATATATATATATGGGTAAAATGCGCCTGAGGTCGTGCTCAGATTGGATTCCTGCGCTTGACCCCTCCTGACCGTCCGATCCGATCAGCGATCATGGTAATATCCGACCTTTTTGTGCAATTACCAAAACGCCCTTTAAGCTCTTTTTAACGCGCCTCTGTACTAAATTACCTTTAACCCCTTTTGTACTAAAATACAATCGCCACCAATTCTTTTACTGATTCCCGCGCAAAACGCAGAAGCTGGAGCAATCGCCACCAATTATTTTGCTCACTCCGGCGCAAAACGCAGAAGCTGGAGCAATCGCCACCAATTCTTTTGCTCACTCCGGCGCAAAACGCAGAAGCTAGAGTAGATCCCCAGTTTTGCACAAGGTCTTCGATTTCAACAGCCCACGCCTAAGATCGCCCCCAAATCCAGGCCATCACACTCTCGTTGATTCCCCTGTTACTCTCCTCCATCGAGGTAAGGATCGCCATCCCTAATTTGTTGGACATCTCATATTGCTCAACGCAAACAACGGGATAAATTTTTGAAGGGTTTTGCGCGGGGAGCAATTTCCAACCGTTGGACGATTAGCCTGGAAATTCCTCTCCGCGCACAACGGACTAAATTTTTGTCCCGTTTTACGCGGTGAGTAATTTCCAAACTAGCGAGGTGTTGCGATGGAAATTACTCTCCGCGTACAACCCTTCAAACATCGCACCCGTTGTGTGCGTTGAGCAATATGAGATGTCCATCAAAACTTGCCGAAGCAGCTCATATAGCACAACAACATGGAGCGAATGGCGTACATAATATTGCCCACCGCGCAAAACGGTTGATATGTTTGATTTTTTGATGGATTTGATCCGGTCATCAAATATGATGGTAACAATTAGATCAGATTGAAAAAGAATAGATATAATACGCAAGGTTTTAACATGATTAGTAATAGTAGTGTGGTTTCAACTAACATGCTGATGATGATCGACTGATACTTGGATAGACATGTATAGCAGTCATGCTGCGGCAATATTACTGATATTTTTACTTGTTTCTAATGTAGAAAATGAAAATCGAAGAGAGTGAACCCTATGTGCATGATCAGGAGATGCCAAATGAGATTGAAGCTGAAAATGACAGTGCAAACAGCGTATATCAAGAGGATAGGCATAGGGATAATGAAAAAGGCAGCCCATATGTTGGAATGACATTTCAAACAGAAGAAGATGCGTATCAATTTTATAATACATATGCAGCAATGAAAGGTTTTGCAACCCGAAAGGGATCTACGGGAAAGGGAAAAGATGGCAATACCACGAGGAGGAAGTATACGTGCAACAAAGAAGGGTATAAAAGCTTAAAAGATAAGAGGGAGATAGGGAGGGACGTTAATCGAAGGAAAAACGAGAGAGAAGGCTGTATGGCTCGAATGACAGTTCATAAAATCACCGGAGGAGTATGGCGGATAAACTCCTTTAATGATGATCATAATCATGAGTTGATAAAAAGCCCAGCGAAGATCCAGATGCTACGGTCACATAAAAGATCGCAGATGGACGGAACATGTAGGAATTTAGTTGATCAGATGCGTGGCTGTGGAGTAGGACCTGCAAAGATTGCAAGGATTCTAAATGCCACGAGTAGTAGTAATGTCAATATTACTACGCAACAATGCATTAATCATGGGAGAGTAGAAAGAAAGAACAACATTGGGAAGGAATGCATTAGAGTAATAGAACAATTTATTAAAAGGCAAGCTACAGACTCTCAGTTCTATTATGCTATTGAGCATGATGAAGAGAATGTATGCAGGAGTATATTTTGGGCTGATGGAAGGGCGAGGACATCATACAGCCAGTTTAGAGATGTTGTTGTATTTGATGTCACTTATAAGACAAATAGATTCATGTTGCCTTTTGCACCTTTTACAGGTGTCAATCATCATAAACAGTCTATTTTATTTGGATGTGCTCTTCTTGCTGATGAGAAGGAAGAAACCTTTGTTTGGTTATTCGGACAGTGGTTAACATGTATGTGGGATAAAGCACCAGGAGCTATCATCACCGATCAAGACCCGGCAATATGCAATGCAATCAAAAGAGGATTTCCAAATACAAAACACAGGTATTGCATATGGCATATCAGTCTGCACGAAGATGAGCATCTACGTTCATTGCGGTCTTCTTATAACCCTGAATTTGAAGAAGACTATGCAAACTGGTGTAAGAACAGTCAAAATGTTGAAGAAGCTGAGAATTGTTGGTGCATCTTAATGGAGAAGTACCAAACAGAATTTCAGGAGCCATTGACAGAAAAACAAAAAAATGAAATGAAAGCCTGGAAGTGGTTGCATACGATGCATGAGAAAGCACAGCATTGGATTAAGGCGTACATACAGGATACTTTCTTTGCGGGTATGAATGTTAATACGATAGAGATCGGTGTAAAAATATATGATCAAAATAAACTCATCACATGGTATTCATTTCTTGTTTTGTATGTAGGCATGGCGTCCAGCCAAAGGAGTGAAAGCATGAACGCGTATTTTGATGGATACGTAAACTGTATGACTCCATTATACGAGTTCATTGATCAATATGATAAAGCCGTAAAATTTCAGCGAGACAAAGAGGAGAGAGAAGATACTTTTTGTATGCGGAACAAACCAGAATTTAGCGGCATGCATGAGTTAGAGGTTCATGCCGCAAAGGTATATACTAGAAACATATTTTCCATTTTTCAAAATCGTTTCAAAAATACTTTATACTGTCGGCACGAAAGGGTGAGCACGGATGGGGACACGAGCACGTATAGAGTAACTATGCGGATTGATGGAAAGAGCTACGTGCATAATGTTCAATGCAATATATCTAAGAGAATGTTCAGGTGTACGTGTGCAAGGGCGGTGACTGAAGGTTTGCTATGCACGCAAATTTTATATATGATGAAGCAAAAGTATGATATGCAAGCCATCCCTGAGAGATATATTTTACCCAGGTGGACTCTAAATGCAAGACATAGCATCATGAGTCTTGGGGCCTCGTCGACTAGCACAGTACACAGAGTGCGTCTACCCCAAATTACTCCACTTCAAGCCTGGAGACTTCGTTCATCATTCGATAAAGTCGTGGAGGCGGTAACAAGAGATCCCCTTCTGTTTGATGTCGTCTTTGGGTGGGCAAACAATTTTTTGGACCAGCATAATATGACTAATAAAGCGCAAACTGCTTCTGGAGAGCCAAGATCACAGGTGGGGTCCAGTGCACCTATCAAACAAGAAGTGGGAGTAAATGATGTCATTATGCATGATCCTGCAAAAGCTAGAACTAAAGGCCGACCACGAGTGGCGTCAAGGATTCCGTCTGGAATACAAGTCTCACAAGAACAAAGTCAAACAAGAACAAGGACATGCAGTGTTTGTGCAGAAAAGGGTCATGACATGAGAACTTGTCGTATGAGCACAGCTGGTAGAAATAAGGTATATATGAGCACAGCTGGTTACTATTTTATATACTAGTATAAATTATTGTAACATCATTGCTCCATAATCTCTGTAGGAAAAATCTTCGCCCGATGACTTAACAAGGCTGTGATATGAAGGATGACATTTTTGTATCCTAAAGGCAACAATTTTGTATCAGCTTGGAAGAAATATACTACATGCATCTGTCACGGACATATCAGTGTAAATGGGTTGTAAGTAAACTGGTTCTCTTTAAAAATGGTCATCGGAAAACGACAGCCTCCTATATTTTTAGTCCAAAATGCAGCCATCGTGGAGTTGAATTAAGAGGGCTGGGGGTCCAAATTGAACATTAAAACAGTAAGTCTTGGTTATAAGCCTATGAGGATGATGCCTATCATTCGAGACCTATATCCATTGCTACGGATCTCATATCTTATAATTTCTCTGTTGCTGCAGAACCTGACAAATGTCAAGAAAATTAATGGGATTAAGGAGTAAGAAGCAGAAGCAGTAGAGCTGAAGAGAATGAAGATTCAAGAGAATGAGGCATGTAGCTGTCCGTGATGAGTAATGGTGGGTAATTGTATACAGTTTAGCTCCGCGCGCACAACGTTTACAACTTTTACCTGTTGTGCGCGCTGATCAAAACTTGGTAATTTTACAGGCTTCCTAATAAGCGCACACAACGTTCAATAATGTTACGGATGTGCGCGCTGAGTAATATGGGTAATTGTAAGCAGTTAAGCCGCACGCGCACAACGGTTCATAACTTTGACGGTTATGATCGATGAGTAAATGTTGGTAATCGTAGACAGTTGTGCTCAGCTCGGACAACGTTCAATGCTGTTGTCGTTGGTGCGAGCTGAGTAATTGTGGGTACTTCAAGTTAGCATCACGCAATTTTGTAATGTGATGCAATTGCACCAAATTTAATGACATTGTATTAAGATCTGTATTCCAACATGCTACAACATTTATGCATTCAAATGTACATAACACAACAAAGTAGAAACTACATCTAAACATTTTGCAACATCACAATTTTTGCCTGACTAAGCAATTAAAGCACTAGACTATACTAGGGATACAGGGATTCCCACCATGAAAAAAATTTAAAGTTTGTTGCCATTTATGAGCTGCTCCAGCAGCTGCATCAGCGTCACTTGCTTCATTGTATCTTGGCCATCCGTCCCCCTGTCTGCGTTGAAGAAGAATCAGTGATGAACACATAACAAAGCATAATTAACTAAAAATATTGTACGGGTAGACTTAGAATAAGATAGAACATTTATTATCATCGAGCAGTGATGTCTGCAACGAAGTATCAAGGAGCATATACAAGCAGTGAAGAAACGGGTGTGCATGGAAGGTGATAGCTTCAATGATGACAAACAGAACATATGAAGGAGCAAAGAACATCTTCGAATCAATATATATGTGATGTATTCAATTTCTGCATCACGTCACTAGACGCTAGTATATTGTCCATCTTTGAGTGTTGAGGACGCATCAGTGATGAAGGAAAAAATAGAATGTCGTAGAGAAAATATCATATAACTAGAATAAGATACAATAAGATAGAATAATATCATCAAGAAGTGTAGTGGTTGACGAGGGCTTGTGGGAAGGGAAGCCATTTATAGACGACTTTGGATGCCATTGGATGAGGATGAGACTACAGTAGAGTTACTGGGAGGCAACACAAGAGACCCCGTGAGTCTACAGCAAATTGCTTGTGATTATACAGAAGAATGCCCGTGAATCTACAGCAGATTGAGTTCCCAATAATGTATGACCGTGGTGGTGCGCGTTGAGCAAACAAAATAGCTCAACGCGCACAACTGGCAAGAATATGGTCGTTTTGCGCGGAGAGCAAATAATTTTGGAAGATGTGCGTGATGAATAAAATCTTATGTACATTCACGATCACTGCTTTGTAGACTCACGGGGTCTCTTCTGTAGACTCATCCTCATCCAAGGGCAGTCTAATTCGTCTATAAAATGGCTTTCCTACGCACAAGCCCTCTTCAACCTCTACACTGCAAGTGATGGTTATCAGTCATGAGGAAGGAGTAATGCTACACTCGACTGTAGGCTCATCCTCATCCAAGGGCAGTCCAATTCGTCTATAAATGTCTTCCATACCCACAAATTATATTCAACCACAACACTTCGAGTGCTGTGAAAGGCATGAGAAAGAAGTAACCTTGCTCAAATATTACTCTGACCATATCAAGCTAACCCTTCCCAAACAACCAGAGACCATAGCTTAAACAAACCATCACCCGGTTTGCTGCAGCAGTGAAGATGGCCACCCAAACGAGGTTGAAGCTTTTCATAGACAAGGGGATGAAGAGAGTGTTGTTCGCGGAAGCGGGCAAAGAGTTTGTCAATTTCCTCTTCAGCCTTTTGGCCATGCCTGTGGGCTCAGTCATCAAGCTCATCACCAAAGAAAAAGTGGCAGTGGTATGAAAAGCATTTATGTAATGAAGCCCATCATTAAATGTGCTGAAAACTGAATCTCTTGAAAGCTGTATCTATGAAAAATTATTTATCTGGTATTTTAGTTCAAAATGCAGCTAGTGTGGCTTTGAATTCCTAGGTCTGCGGGTACAAACTAAAACTTAATACCCAAAGTTTTAATTATGAGAGTATGAGGATGATGCCTATCATTCGAGAAATATATATGCTGCTGTCGATCTCATATCTTATAATTTATCTATTACAGCAGGTCACGCCAATTGTCAAGAAATCATTCTAGAAATTGTTTCCATTGATCAAAAATAACTCCAAGTACAACGAACAAAAAGGAGAAACAAAAAAGGGTTCGATCCACCTATGATGCAGGAGCTCGAGAAGAGGCGTCCCCAGGCGATTCGTCTTCTCCCGAACCAGTAGGGTGACCAGGGACAACCGGAGGTCGGGGAAGCATTCTTCGGCCCCGCGCCTCGAACGCTGCCAAACCATCCCAGAAGGACTTCTCGATCTGAGCAGCAAAAATGGCCGAGAACTCCCGGAATCCCTCACGGATAGACTCCACGATCTTCGGAGCCAGGACATCCCCGTAGTCCCTCTGGACCTCAGCTACGATCCGACCATGGGCCACTTCCCGCAGGTCGCCTATATCGGCCCAAAGAGCGCCTTTCGCCTTTCTATGCTCCTCCCGGGCGAGGGACAGTGCATCCTCAGCATACTTGGCCGAACTCTTGGCGACAGCCAGAGCCTCCGTCAAACATCCCACCTCCGAGGTGAGCTCTGCAACTCTCAGTTTGAACTGGTGGGCCTCCTTGGCTGATTGGTCAGCTGCCTCAGCCCTCAGGCGCTCCTGCGCCAAGGCCGCCTCAAGACCATCTACAGCAACCGGGTAAACCTGCAAGACCGCAGGGATGAATGTCGCCATCAACAAAACAGTCGTTGAAGAAAAAAGGGTCCGACATGCTGGATATGCCATACCAGAGAGTCTGCCAGTTTCTCCCTGAAGGAGCGGTCACTCGGAAGGACAGCTGGACTACTCTCACTCCTCTTCTTCTTCCTCTCGGGACCTTCAGACCACGAGTGAGAGCGTCTCTTCTTCTCCTCATTCCCGGTTAACACACGGGAACCCTGCTCGACGGCCGCCACGTCCCCCTCTCCGAGGTCGAGACCGGAGGGCGAATCAATCTGAGTCGCCACGAAGGGCGAAGGTTCGGCCGTGCCCAAGGGCGGATGGTGAGGAACGTTAGGAACGTCTTCACTGAAATCCCGACCCACCATCTGAGCAAAAAAGATGAAAATCAGGGTAACGAGCAACGGGTAAAGCAGAATTTAAAAGGAGAAAGGCTTTATACTGAAGGTCCCTTCGAATCCAAGCCGTCAGTAAGGGACACGTGTCAAAGTCTCACAGAGGCGGCACTTCGAATACCACTCCCCATGGGCGGGAGAATTCGTTCGACTGGCCTTCATTCAATGCGACCCGGTCCCCGGGTTATCCGATAAGTACGGATCCTTATCATGTATTCCCGAAAAGACGAGTGTTTTTACGTAGAAAGAAATAAAAGAAGAGAGCAGAAAGAACACTGCAGGTAGTTCGCACTTGCATGGAAGTACAAGTAAAAATCCAACACAGATAAAAAGACTGAGAAAATAACACAATATTCCATTTTAATGATACATTGATACATCTTATACATACACCGACATCTTCTTATTCACAACTCACTCGAAAAAAGATGGGCAAAAGTACAAGTCTCTCATCATACATCAAATCGTAACACTAACACCCTTAGATGAGGACTACATGCATAAGATGTATTATTTGACACTTTGAATTGATTGTTTTTGTATCTCAATGATTGAATGCACCTCAGTCTTGCATTACACTTTGCCTGTTGCATGTGTCGATCCATTGTTGTACACCTTGCCTGTTGCACGTGCACGCTTTCACATGTTCATAAGTATAGTTGTTACTGCCTATACTACAGTAGATGTATATGACATACACTCTGCCTGCTGACATGCACCATTTCCAAACTTTATGTAAGGACTAGTTGTGACATGGAATTTCTTAACAATTATGCAACGGTGATACGAATAATAAAGATGAGGACTACCTGCACCTCAAAAATGAGGTGCAGGCAATGATTGCCTCCAAAAATAGTAAAAAAGAACATTATAGCTTGTCCATTCATCATCTCTCTCTAACTTAATTTACTATTATTAGAAAGTTATTCTTAACTGCACCTCATTTTTGAGGTGCAGTTAGTCCTCATCATAATAAATTTACCCTTTCACATGTAAACGTGGATGGGAAAAAAAATGTTTGTGTGCTGTGTGCAATTGTGAGTTTTTAGTGGGCGTGTGCGGAGAGCAATTATAGGGTTTGAGTCGTTTTGTGCGATGAGCAATAACCCCATACCTTTTCGGCGCCGTACATGGGTTCAACATTGGCCCCCGTGATTCGTTCTCGATTATAAACGCGGATCGAGGCCGACTGATAGGTAATTTCCTTTAATATGGCACGGCATTCGAAGCATCGAATTTGGATTAAGGCCGCCAAAACCTTTCGCCTATCTCAACCGTTGTTTTTGCCAAAATTCCGACACGTTTCGCTCATCTTGTCCGTTCGTTCGCGTAATAAAAGAAATTGGAGGTGAGGCCAATGGCTTTAGCGCTCTGAGGAAATCTCATCAGCTTATTATTTCTTCCAGAAACAAAAATGGCGGGAGGAGCATACAGAGAGTTTACTTCAGAGATGGAGCGGGCCAATGAAGAAGGCCGTAAGAGGAAGAGGGCAGAGGAGGAAGAGGAGGAAGAGGAGGAATGGGATGAATGGGAGGAATCGGAGGAATCGGGGAACTGCATGCTGGAGTTGGGGGAGGCTGGATGCTCCTCAAGTCAAGCTGCGCGGTCTTTGAAGGCGGCTCCTTCTGATCCTCGAGTTGGGGGCGCATCGTCCTCCAGCACGCCACACGACGGGTGGCCATACGAGGACATTGATCCTCCGGTCCCTTCCGTCGGCCCCATACCTCCAGAGTTCGGCCACCTTCTGCAGTCGAACCGCATTGGGTCTGGCCATCATGGGGAGATTCACGGGGAGACCTATCGGCCACCGTACGTCGTGGGGACGGCCGAGTCGGCCCTCCTGGACTTTGGGACGGGGGCTCGTATGGCGGAGAATATCACTCTGCCAAGGGATGTCAATTTCCTGAATGGGGTCGACCTTGAGACGATGGCCAACTGCTTCGTTCGCAGTGGCCTTCAGGTTCGTTGCCAATGTGCATTCCGAATTTTGCTTCCCCTTCTGGTTTTGCTGATTGTCGCCATCTGCAGGTGACCATTTTCGGGGCATGTCTGCGCCGCAGGGCCCGCGAACTGATCGAGGGGCAGCGCCGGGTGGCGGATGCCGAGAACGAGGCTTCTGAGCTCAGAGCTCAGGTGAAGAAGCTGGAGGAAGATTTGGGGAAGATAATGGCCGCCAAGGGCAAGTCGGATTGGGCGGCCTCGGACGCGAAATCTAGCCTCGCCGCCTTGTCAAGCGCCAAGAAGCAGTTGGAAGATCAGTGGGGTAGAGAGCGTTCTCAACTCCGAGCTGATCTTGAGGCATCGAGGAAGGAGGTTGCTGCCCTTCAGGCCAAGCTTCTCGAGAAGGAGCAAGAGGTCGACGCTTTCAAATCTCGGGTCACCGCCAAGATGGAAAGGGTGGGGAGAGAGATAAAGGACCTCTTTACAGCCGACGGTGCGTCGTCTTCCTAAATTTTGGGAATCGTTACTTTTGTAAGACTGATGCTCGCGAGCGAGTCATATGTAATTTTTTTTGGTACTTAAGTCATATGTAATTTTTTCAGAATTTAATGAAGGGGATTTTTGCAACAGACGCCGAGTGAGAGCGTTTACTTCCTCCCCCTGATTCCAGGTCGACACCCGGGAACCCTGTTGGACGGCCGACACGGCCCCGTCACCGAGGACGAGACTGGCGGGAGAATGACCTTCCGTATATGATCGCGATGAGTAATTGTGTGTAATGTGTAATTGTATACAGTTTAGCTCCGAGCGCACAACGGATTGTTAAATAACACCGTTGTGCGCGACGAGCAAAACTCGGTAATTGTAGAAAGCATTGCTTAGCGCGAACAACTTTCATTTTTGTTGCAAGTTGTGCACGCTGAGCAATTATGTGGGATGATTAATTAGTGTCCAGGGGTAAAAGGAAGCTGGTATAAACATAAGTAGCACTTCTACTAAATAAAGGTCAACAGACGATTTCTCGTGAATATACAGAATAATCTTGTACCTCGGGTATTTATTGTATGTATTACACATATGCTGTTCCCAAATAAAGATCCACTGACGTGCGGAGCGATGTGAGCATAATCGTTAACCTCGATCAAAATTTATAAACGCGCACAACGTTCATGCCGTTTGCCAGTTGTGCGCGGTGTGTAAATCTTTGTATATTACTTTTCACTAATTTTTCCCATTAAAATTCATTGTTGGAATTTGATTTAAGCAAGCATCAATGTATATATCACTAATCACAAGTTTGTAATGCTCTGCAAATGTATCACATTAAATGACATTGTATTAAGGTCTGTGTAATGGGCTGCAAATGTATCACATTAAATGACATTATATTGAGGTCTGAATTCCAACATACTACAACATTTATGCATTCCAATGAACATAACACTCCATCTCCGCCGTTCTCTTGTTCGCTGCATCTTCTGCTTTATACTTCTTTGACTCAAGGAACATCCTTTCAATCTCCTCCTGGGTCTACGTGGCACTTATCGTTAGTGATAGTGATCTTATTTTCTGCACACATACTTTCCTCTGTAGAGGCATTCAAGATACCGTCGGCATCTATCTCAAGGCAAACCATGACACTTCGAACACCCTTGGGAGCAGGAGGGATACCAGCAAGTACAAACTCCCCTAGAAAAAGATAGAATAAAAAAGTAAATATAATTAGACTTAGATATAAGATAGAACAGTTGTTATCATCAAGCAGTTATGTATGCAATGATTCTGAACGGAACTTACGAAGGGTCAAAGAATTTTTGCAAGTTGGCATGGACGAGAATGAAGCTGTAATGATTGCAAGAACATGCGAAGAGAAGCAAAAGAACATCTTCGCGACGAGAATGAAGCTGTAATGAAGAAGAACAGATCATGCGAAGAGGAGCAAAAGAACATCTTCGCCGCCATATAAAGGTGATGTATACAATTTCTGCATCACGGCACTTGCCGCTAGTATATTGGCCATCTTTGTGTGCTGTAGACGACGCACTCATGAACAACAACAAAATTACAAATTTGAAGAAAAAACAATGTATTAGAAGAATCAGAGAGAATCAGATAAAGGAACTATAATCACCTGGGGTAGTGGTTGATGAGGTCTGGTGGGTACGGAAACCATATACAGACGAGTTGGACTGACCAAGTACGAGGATGGAAACACCGTAGAGTAACAGTTCGTGCTCGTGAATATATGGCAGATGGATACCAGCCAGACGTTGTTCCAACTAGTATCCGAGTGCGGTGGTGCGCGAAGAGAAAAATTGCTTGAAGGTAGACCTTTTTATGCTCAACGCGCACAACGGCAAAAAAAACATCTGGTTTCGATTACCAAAAGAGAAAAATCTAAATACACCGATACTCTTGCGGTGCATGTCCAAGTTTTTCCAAAAAAAACATACAACATCATATCAGAAGAGAGTAAATGTGACAAATCACAGTATAGTTAATATTTTTGCGTAGTGGACACAAAGGTCACTACTTTTGGACGCATGGCGGGCTGATTAACTTTGAGCAATGGAATACATTTTTGCTCATACGACAAGTTCTCATGCCGTGACCGTGTGTCCTGGGGATATTGCAGTTATGAGCAGCTCCAATAGAGATTCTTCACATTTTGCACTGGTATGAAATGCAATAATGGCATGCGTAAGAAATTCTTCTGATCATGGAAACAAATGAGGATGCACAGTTTCAGAGAAGATTGCGCAGTTTGAGAGCCGATACCTTGGTGGCACCTTCAAGCTGATGGCAATGTGAAGCATTCGAAAACATCATGTGCTTCTTCTGAAGGAGCCAACACCATCGTTGATGATATCTGAAGTAGCAGACTCCATCTTTGATGCCTATATAAATGTGACGAATTCAATTTCAGCAACACGGCAATTGCCGCAAGTTTATTGGCTGGCTTTGTGTGTCGGAGACGAAGCATTCAGTAGTAAGAACAAAAATTTAGCATGTAAAAGAAAATATAGTGTATAGGTATAACCATATAGAACACTATAATCGAGAGGAGTAGTGGTTGACGATGTCTAGAGGGAAGTGAATCACTTTATATAGACGAATTGGACTGGGTATGGTCCGCATGGATGCGGCTGAGACTACAGTTGGGTTACTGTGGGCTACAGAAATTGACGCTAACAAAATTGATTGCCTCTAAGAAAATTGCTCAAAGCGCAAAACGGGTAAAAATATGGCAGTTGTGCGAGTTGAGCAAATTATTTATGTTTATACAATATTACTCATAAATCCATTTATAGCGATGTGAACGCCCCAAATCAAACAGCGTGACCCATGAGTATCAACACTTAAATGTCTGTACACCTTATTCTGTACACCCATCCATTTATATCTTATTCTGTAAACAGTAAGATATGTGTTTCTTATCACTTAAATGTCTGTACACCCATCAGTCTGAATATTATTTAATTCTCCCCCAATTTTGTGTTTTCTTTATTATTGGGATTTTTTATTGAACGTTGTGCGCGCTGAGGTAATTAATTATGGGAATTTTGTATAGAACGGTGTGCGCGCAGAGTAATTATTCGTTACGACTGTTTTGCTCAACGCGCACAGTGGGGTGTATTTTGATCCGATGTGCGCGCTGTATTATATTTTATAAATGTATACCTTTTTAAATAAACCGCACAATCCGCACTAAGACGCAAATTTAAACAAATCAAAGAAATGTGAATATTTTTGCAATCTTATTCTGTAAACTGTCGGATATGTGTTGTCTTATCACGTAAATGTCTATATACCCATCAATCAACTGCTCCACATTTTATTTGCATCAATTTTGATTTTTTTATCTGGCATGTCAGTCTCAACATTAATTAATTCTCCACCCAATTTTGTGTTTTCTTTATTATTGGGATTTTTTATTCAACGTTGTGCGCGCTGAAGATATTAATTATGGGAATTTAGTATTGAACGTGGTGCGCGCTTGGTAATTATTCGTACGACCGTTTTTCTCAACGCGCACAGCTGGGTGTATTTTGATCCGTTGTGCGCGCTGTATTATATATCCAAAATGTTTACAATTTAAAAACCCCGCACGGTGCGCACTAAAACTAAAATTTTAACAAATCAAAGAAATGTGAATAATTTTGCATTCTTATTCTGTAAACTATCAGATATGTGTTGTCAAATCACTTAAATTTCCTTACACCCATCAATCAACTGCTGCCATTATATTTGCATCAATTATGATTTTTTTTCTTCCATGTCAGTATGAACAGTAATTAATCTACAAATATTTTGTGTTTCTTCTTTATTATTGGGATTTTTAATTGAACGTTGTGCGCGCTGAAGTTATTAATTATGAGGATTTTGTAATGAATGTTGTGCGCGCAGAGTAAGTATTCATTACGACCATTACGCTGAACGCGGACAGCTGTGTATATTTTGTTCCGTTGTGCCAGCTGTATTATATATTCTAAATGTATACCTTTTTATATACCTCGCACTAAGGGACAATTTAAACAAATCAAAGAAATGTATATCTTTTTGCTGTCTTATTTTGCAAACAGTCGGATATGTGTTGTCTTATCAATTAAATGTATTGAACGTTGTGCGCGCTGATGTAATAAATTATGGGAATTATGGGAATTAAATTTATTGAACGTTGTGCGCGCAGAGGAATTATTCGTTACGACCGTTTTGCTCAACGCGCACAGCTGGGTGTATTTAAATCCGTTGTGCGCGCTGTATTATATTTTATAAATGTATACCTTTTTATATACCCCGCACTAAGGATCAAATTTTAACAAATTAAAGAAATGTAGATATTTTTGCTGTCTTATTCGGAAAAAAGGTCTGATATGTGTTGTCTTATCACTTAAATGTCCATCAATCAACTATTGCGCATCAGATAAGTTCAATGGTAATTTTTTTACTAGCCTGTCAGTTTGAAGTGACTCTGACATTAATTAATTCCCCCAATTTTGTTTTCTTCTTTATTATTGGGATTTTTTATTGAACGTTGTGCGCGCTGAAGTTATTAATTATGGGGATTTTGTATTGAACGTTGTGGGCGCAGAGTAACTATTGGTAACGTCCACTTTTCTCAACGCGCACAGCGGGGTGTATTTTGATCCGTTTTGCGCGCAGAGCAATTATTCGTTACGAACGTTTTGCGTGTAATTTGATCAGTGCTCGCAACCTTACCTAATGTTGCCCATATGGTGTGATGATTAACTGTGGGTAATAGAGCATGTAATACAGTTTTGCTCAGCACGCACAACGGTCATGGCATCTGACTGTTGTGTGCGATGGTCTATTGTGTTTAATTGCATACAGTTTGGCTCTGCGAGCAAAAGTTGTGTGATTTGGGTAATGGTTGATAACAAGAAACTGTTTTGCTCATCGCGCACAGCGGTCAAACAAATCGATACGAACGTTGTGCATGCTAGTAACTATGTGCACACGTAAATAGTTTATCACAACATATAGCATGAGCCTGTTGTGCGCCCTGGGGAATTTATAGTTAGGTGAACAGTGTTTGATCAGAATATCTATGTCGGACATTGACTCAAGTAAGCATCAATGTATATATGACCTTATATCAATTTTGTATTGTCCTGTAATTGTATCAAATTAAATGACATAGTATTAAGGTCTGAATTCTAACAAACTACAGCATTATGCATTATAATGTACATAATGCATAAATGTTATTTATAGTTCGGTAAACAATTTTGCTCAGTAATATCAACGTCGGACATATATATCACCTATATCATTTTTGTATTAGGGTCTGAATTCCAAAATACTACAACATTTATGGATTATTCTGTACATTACACAACAAAGTTGAAACTACAGCTAAACATTTTGCAACTTTACAGTTTGGAACTGGTATGAAATTCAATCACGGGAATATCCTAATGGTACATTGAATCCCACTACGCAAAACTGTTCACAATGACAGAGTCATGCTGAACAGCTCAAGCAAGATGGCATTTATGATCAGCTCCAATAGCACGCACCATCATCACTAGCATCCAGATCGTCCATAACGGTATAAGTAGCCACTCCTTGAACGAAGTTGGCTGATCTGGATTCTTCAGCGCATGCCACTGTATGCGTTGAAGAAGCATCAATTATGAACGATAAAAAGCATATTTAAGTAAAAAAATAGGGTATAAAGACATGCAACTTTACGTTTAGGGACTGATATAAAAATATATCACGGTTGCTTCTTCTCGGAAGAATCCGCTGCTGTAGTAGAACATATGAAGGAGCAAATAACATCTTCCAGTACACGTCAATTGCCGGTAGTATATTGTTCATCTTTGTGTGTTGAAGACGAAGCAGTGAGGAACAACGGGAAATATTTAGCATTGTGAAGAAAAAATAGTGTATGAAGTAGAAACAGATAGAATTAGTTAGAATACTATCATTAAGAAGTGGAGTGGTTGACAAGGTCTAGTGGGAAGAGAGGCTATTTATAGACGAATTGGACTGGCCCATTGATGAGGACGATAGACTACAGTAGAGTCACTGTGCGTGATATTGTATTGGACATAAAGACGAGTGAATCTACAACAAACTGTTTCAGCCAGATGATGTTCCCAAGAAGTTTTGGACTTTACGGTGCGCGTTGAGCAAACTTGAAGGCCAATAACAAAATTGCTCAACGCGCACAACGGGGAAAATAATGGCTGTTATGCAAAATGAGCAAATTATTTATGTTTGTACAATATTACTCAAGGCACTTTTAAGTATTTAATTTGTTGTTCCGCTAAATTGTTTTACACTAAATTTTTTATTTTGTTTAAGTTAATGGATCATGCTTCTACATAATCTTTCCCAAGGCACTTTTTATTTCAAAGTTTAGGGTTCCAAGGCATTTCTCCCCTAAATTTAATCTTCACAATCTTTCCCAAGGCACCTCTAATTTCAAAGTTTAGGTTCCCAAGGCACGTCCCCCCCAAATTTAATCTCCACAATCTATCCAAAGACACTTCTAATTTCAAAGTTTTGGTTTCCAAGATACTTTTCCCACTAAAATTTAAGTTTTCCAACTAAAATTTTCATAAAATCCAATCTCAGCCATTGATTTCCCAGGATCAAATCCTAGCCACTCTTTATCTTGTCCTGGTCAGCCCTAGAATTCAAAAAACGAGTTTGGCTCCTCGCGCAAAAAGGTCACAAATACGTGCAGTTGTGTGAACTGAGTAATTGTGGATAATCAGATACGGGTATGCTCACAGACCGCACATCGGTCAAACTCATTATGTGACCGTTGTGCGCGCTGAGTAATTGTGTGCAAACGTAAATGTTTTATCACAACGTATATAAGGACGGTCACAATTTATGCCCGTTGTGCTCGCTGGGTAAATCATATAACGGTAAAAAGTTTTTACATAGGTAATTTCAATTTCGGACATTGATTCAAGTGAGCATCGATGTATATATCACATATATCAATTTCATAATGTCATGCAATTGTATCAAATTAAATGACAGTGTATTAAGGTCTGAATTCTATCATACTACAACATTTATACGTTACACTGTACATACCACAACAAATTTGAAACTACATTTCGTACATAATGACATAAAACACCAAAGAATATCTACCCACAAACACTCTTCTCCGTCGATGATCAAAAATACAATATAAGACAAGAGAAAGGCTTGTGCGCCAAAGGACCGGCCACCTCAAAAACCTGGAGGCGGAGGCGGAGGTGGTGATGGTGGCGCAACAGTACGGATGTCTCTAGGAGAGGGCACCAGAGTCTCCATCTTCTCTTGTATGTTCGACATTATGACCATCATAGTGTCGAAGTCGCTACGCAGAAGTGATATCGCCAGATTGGTGTTGGAGAGATGGGTTTCAATTTCTCCTAATCTATGAGTAAAGTTCACCGGCTGATGGGAGGATGATGAAGCAGCAGATGCGGGGCTTACATTGCCTATGAGTATATCCTTAAGCTGACGTTGTTCATCTGTAAGTACAGAGACAAACGTAGTAAGCTCCTCGAGTTTGCTACGGAGGTTGTGCAGAACAGAGTCCTGACGGCGAGACATCCCATCCATAGAGAGGAGGCCGTTATAACTGTTGTCCTCGAGTGGGGCTTTTTCAGCCGGAGATGGAACTGATGAACCTGCATGTAAAGGAGGAAACGCAGGAGGAGGCAACAACACATTGTGTTCACCTTGAGTTGGACCAAGCGAAAGTGAATCACGCAGAATGGGTCTATAGGCCGGGAACGATGAGGGAAGGGGATCAACGTGTTCAGGTGACGGTGAATCATCATCACTAACTCCCCAAGGGTCAGAAAAAGTCGACTCACGAGATCGTTTTGGCGGCATGAAGAAACCCGAGTACGAAATGCGAGAGTGTTGAGATGAAGAAGAAAACGGAACGACAGATCAAAGGAAAGAGGAATGAAATTTTCCGCGAAACCCCTCGTCTACTGACTCCACATATATATAATGATTGGTTATTTTAATCTCAGCCGCTGGATTACATATGGAAGTGGAACTGACTAAAACGATCTCATCAGACGAGTGGGGTAAAGCATCCGTTCGAATGGGCAAAAAAAATCGTAATTAAGGGCTTACACGGAAACCGAGGTTCTACTTGACTCATTCTCCAGTTACCACACGTGAACATTGTTGAGAAGAAAGCAGAATCATTTACTGTTGTTTTGGAGTGTTTTCTCACTACAATGCGTTGACCGTGGAGAACTCGGTCAACGTGGTCAAGGGACCCGCTTTGGGTCCCTCGGGGGCTTCGAATCGGTGCAGAAGGGGCGAGGGGAAGCCTCGGCCCTGGTTGAGACGCTCGGCATCGGACAGACGCGCTCGGCCTCGGCTGGGAGGGGGACGAGGGGTAGCCTCAGTCGCCCGGGTAGATGCACGGCCGTCTGGCGGCGAGGGTGAGTCTCAGACCTGATTAGGACGCTCGGCCTCGGTAGGGCGTGCTCGGCCAAGGAAGGCTGAGGGTGAGGGGAAGCCTCACCGTCCGGTTGATCGAGTGGTCGGAGAGGGGCGAGGGGTAGCCTCGGCCCGTTGATCTGTTGTTCACCTGTGTAGACGAGAACGCTCGTCAGGGGGCCGGACCTTGGTTCCGGCCAAATCCCCTCCGATGCCTAAGTCAGATAGAGATCTGAGAAAGGAGGCCCGGCGGAGACGGTCCGACTCGTGAGGAGATCGTGACGGCGTCTCTCGGCGCGAGCGGGGGAGGAAGGAGATGAATTGGGGGAACGAGGTCGTTGATGGAGTACCTTAGGTTTTGTTACCTGAGATGCGGTCCTCTTCTTCGTCGTCTTCCTGGCCCTTTTGTAGAGCCCCGGCGTGATCGCCTCTGACCCACGTCCCACGTCCGCCATTGATCGTGCCCCATCAGTCCCCCCTTGCTGCCGCTCTCTCCGCCCTGCCAGCACCTCCCCATTATCGCTCTTTAGTGGTCGCGCGTCCGGGGGAGTGGTTTTCGCAGGAGTGGGCGAGCGACCAACGGGTTATTGGGGCCGGGTCGGATCGGCGTTCGAGAAGGTCCCTTGTAGGGCCTTTGTCGAATGGGCTTTGAGGACGCAGATGGGCTTTTGACCAGCAGTCGGGCTCCTGGGCTCGTGCTTTACGGGTCTCGGCCAAATAGGCGTAACAATTGCCCCCATCGGTCGGGTTGATCGGCCTTGGCCGGTTCGGCTCGGCCGATGTGACCACTGCCGATTTTGACGAGCTCGCCAGTCGATGCCGACTCATTTATTAGTCGTCATCATGAGTTGGCCCGTTCGATGTTTTTAAGGCGCGGGTTCCGAAGCGCCGTCGGCCTTCAGATGCTGCCACATGTAGCGGCAAGCTTATCCCCGCCGCTCGCGTAGTCGCCTTAAATTCGAGAAGCCGAAGGGTTTGTGAGCCGCCATTGGTGGGGTCGATCAGCCTCGGCTCGCTCGGATCACCCGTTATGTCTCCTGGGGTTCCGAGCGGCGCTTCGATCGAGGCGAGGCCATAAATGCAGGTCATGATGAGGCGGATCGATTGGTCTTCAACTGGCGCCAATTTCGGAACGCCGCCGACTCTTCGAGCCTCGCCACGCATTCTTGTCTGGCGCTTCGAATTCTCCCCTGGCGTATAAGATCCCCAGTTGTGTTGATCTCCACTTCTTCTTTGCTCCTCCCGGTATTCAGAGCCTTCAGCAACCCGGAGTTTCCCGTCGCCTTCGCTTCTTTGTCCTCTCCAAAATAGTCGAGAATAGGTAATTCCTCTCTTGCTTTCATCCTATGGCTGCTATTAGGATATGCGGTTCTGGCTGGAGGACGAGGGGTCCTCCGGAGTCCGGACGGGGTGAACCCCGGCTAGGGGAGTCTGGTTCCCCCGCCGGGAGTCGTTCTCTTCAAGATAAGGGGAAGGGGAAACTTTTTCCAGACTACGCCCGTGATGACGTGGCGTTGGCTGCCGTACGGCTTAATGTGCCCCCGGTTGTCCTCCGCACGCCGTCGAGGACCCCTCCTTCGGTGGCCGCGGAGATCCGGGAAAGATATCTCTGCTTCCCATACGAGGTTCGGGTTCCATTCGTCGACGAGCGGATTTGCCTCCCGAGGAGCAATGAGGTCGGCGTCTACGTCGAGATGTTCCGCCTGGGTCTTCGCTTCCCGCTCCATCCCTTCTTCATTCAGGTCATGGAACATTTCACAGTGTCCCTGTGTCAGTTCACCCCATGTTCGATCGCGGTATTGACGGGTTTCGTAACGCTCTGTTGTACCCGTGGTCTGGAGCCGACTCTCCCCCTTCTCTTCTACTTTTACCAGGCCCAGACGGTCGGTCCGGGGTCATGGCTGCTACTCCGAGCTCGTTCGAGGAGGGAATGCCTGATCGGGTTACCCCGCTGGTCAGGGGATTGGAACTTGGATTATGTCTTCGTGGTCTTCTTGGGCGAGGCCCAGATTCTGACGAGCTGGGGCAGTTCTGTCCATTCTCACCCGTCGTTAGTTCTCTCAGACGCCGACCGGGCAGCCGCTGCGCTTCTGTTGGCTCTTCCTTTGGAAACGAAGTCCATTTGGTCTTTGCTGGACGACCTACTCCTGAAGGCCGTCTTGTGGTCTCCGGGTAGGTCGCTTTTTCATCCCCGGATCGCCCTATGACTCATCCTGATTTCGGTCTCCTTTGCAGGGATGGCTGGCCGCGAATTCGTCCGTGACGTTGACGAGCTGATCCGTCGTGGAGCCGCTCGGAGCCGAGGTAGTACCTCTGGAAGGGTGCCTCGGAGGACCGTTGAGGAGGAGGTGCGCCGAGCCGAGCCTGCCGTGGGTAAGGTGGTGGCCGCGCCTCCCGCCTCTTCTTCTGGCGATCCCCTTCCAGGGGGTGAGGATGGTTCGAGGCGGAAGCGTTCTCCTCCGGCGCCTTCGGAGCTCCACGGTGGAAAGAAGAGGAAGGAGGATGTGGATCCCTCCGGCCCGGCAGGTTTTGCGCTTCCCGTGGTGACCGCCGGGGATCCTTCGATAGCTCTGCCAGCCACCCCCCTCGCAGCGTCTTCGCCCGTATCACCAGGGGTCGGGGCCTTGTTGGCGAGCGACTTGGCTTCGATTGTCGTCCCTGGGAGTTCGATGTTTGCTGACCGAGCAGTGGCCCAGCAGGTTGCCGAGGTCTCCGTCCCTCCCCGGGACCGCAGCCTCCTCAAGAAGATCCCGGCCGACAAGATGTCGGATTCCTTGGTCTGGATCCTCCAACAGGTTCGGTTATCTTGCTATCCTCTCTTTCTCTTTATCCTCTTCTTAGCCCATGTCTCGTCTTTTCAGGGTTCAGCGCTCGCTGTGGAGTTGCAGTGTCGAGTCGTCCGCTTGAGGGAGATGGAGGAGTCTTCCATGAGGGCTCAGGAGCGGGCCGGGGCGGCCGAGGTGGCCATGATGGAGGCCCAGATGGAGTCTCGGCGCCTCGCCCTCCGTGTGGCTGCATTGGAGGGGCAAGTGGGTGACCTTGAGGGAAAGCTAGGGGATGCTCATCAGTCGGCTGAGGAAGCGGCGGAATCGTTCCGTCTGGAGAGGGAGGAGCTTCAGAGGGAGCTGTCGGACCGGCGTCAGGTAATGCGGCTGGCGGAGGAGGTCGAGAAGGGCGTCGTCGAGACCCTGGGGAAGGAGATCTTCGAGGTTCTCAGGGGGGCCTTCGGTAAGTATATAGACATCATCGCCCCCCGGATCGTCGAAGTCGTCCAGTCTTCCTTCCGGGAATGTGCGGAACGTGTCCGGCAAGCCCCTCCGCCAGTCGAGTCCCCTTGCTCCGAGCAGGGCGAAGTGCCCGAGGATGTGTCCTCCCGAGCTCGGGCTCCTTAAGCAGTCCCTCCCAGCCTTATCCTCAAATTTTTAAGCATCCGCTTCGCTTTGGGCCAGTCTACTTGAAATGGATCCCCGGCCCCCGCCCTCTCCTTCAGCCCCGCGGCCAACAATTGCTGGTTGCATGGCCGCCAGCTTGGGTCACCTACTCTGGGTCTTTTGTCAACCAATTTTGTTTTGTCGGTGTCGATCTGAACTCTGTCATTTGTCGCGAGTAGGTTGTTTGTAGGGTGTTCCCTTCGCCTTGATCCCCTGTAAATAAGACGCATTTTTGTACTCGGGTTAACTATTATAAATGAAATCGACTTACTTGGAATTTTTGTGTACTCGGCGTTGTTGCCTTTTTCTTGGCTTGGGAATGGACGAAACTGGCGTTGGCTGGGGGTATTATCCCCAGACTTAGGGGCGCAGGAGTCGGTCAGCGAGGGCGAAGCTTCTCGACTTAGGACCGGTTGGCGTCCGTGCCTCCTGGGGAAACTGCCCCCCAGACTTATGAGCGCTGGAGTCGGTCGGCGAGGGAAAAGCTCCTCGGCTTAGGACCGGTCGGCGTCCGTGCCTGCTGGGGGAATTGCCCCCAGTCTTATGAGCGCTGGAGTCGGTCGGCGAGGGCAAAGCTCCCCGGCTTAGGACCAGTCGGCGTCGTGCCTGCTGGGGGAGTCGCCCCCAGACTTATGAGCTCTGGACTCGGTCGGCGAGGGCCAAGCCCTTCGGCTTAGGACCGGTCGGCGTCCGTGCCTGCCGGGGGAATCGCCCCCAGACTTATGGGCACTGGAGTCGGTCGGCGAGGGCAAAGCTCCTCGGCATAGGACCGGTCGGCGCCCGTGCTTTGCCGGGGGAGTCGCCCCCAGACTTATGTGCACTGGGGTCGGTCGGCAAGGGCCAAGCTCCTCGGCTTAGGACCGGTCGGCGTCCGCGTCTGCTGGGGGAATTGCTCCCAGACTTATGAGTGCCGGAGATAGTCGGTGAGGGCAAAGCTCCTCTTCCTCCTCCAGTGAGGCGGCGGTCCCCGGCCTTTTGCGTTACTGGCGACATGTCAACTCCATCGGAATTTTAAATAAAGACAATAAAAAGAAGGAGTTTGTATTCTCATGGGTCCAGTTGGACCGGTACATTTGGAGGAAACGAAAAAGGGGAAATGAAGCCAAATAGTGGGATGTAAAACTAGATATCTCCCTCATACTTAGGCCGCCCCCGGGGGGAAGGATGTTGCCTGCTCACTCTATGATGCGGAGGGGGCCTTGGATGGTGTTGATCTTCTTCCCCTTGTCCGGCTGTGTGGAGGTCCCTTCTCCATGGGCCGGCTCGTCGGCCTGATTCCTGGCGTGCCCTCGGCTCATCAGCTTCTCAATGTCCTTCTTCAAATGCCAGCAATCTTCTGTGTTGTGACCATCGTCCTTATGGTACTTACAGTACTTCTCCCTGTTCTTCCCGCCTCTTTTAGCCTTCGGCGGGGGGCGATCAGCTCGCTCTTCCTTCTGTATTTGGGTGAGAATGGCGTCTGGGGTGGTGTCCCTCGCGCTTTCCCCCCGTTGCCTGTTCCTTTGTCTCTTTTCGGTCCGGTATCCTTCGGGGCTTGCTCGTCCGCCGTCGCCACGCTTGGTCCCTCGAGCGGTTTTTCCTGCATCCTCGGCCAAGGCCTCCTCGGTCAGCATAAAGCGCTCGGCCCTTGCCATGATCCCGGGGAGGTCCTTTGGGGGGTCGTTGTGCAGGGACTTCTTGAGGCCCCTGTGGCGAAGCCCTTTCTTAAGAGCCGTCTGGACCACCAGGTCGGGTGGGTTGTTCACGTTTAGCCTTTCTGCATTGAAGCGGCGCATGAACTGTCGGAGTGGTTCGGCCGGGCCTTGTACTATGTTGAACAGATGTTCAGCACCAGGTTTGATCAGCCTCCCCGCCATGAACTGTTTGCAGAACAACTGGGCGAGTTGTTCGAAGCTGTCGATGGAGCGGCCGGGCAGGCTGTGGTACCAGATCCTCGCTGCTCCCCTGAGAGTAGAATAGAAGCCCCGGCAAAGCAGGTCATCGTCAGCTCCCTGGAAGGCCATGTCCCCCTCGTAGTCCATCACGTGGTGCGCCGGGTCTCCTATTCCATCGTACTTTCCCAGCACCGGGATCCGGAATCGGGAGGGGACCCGTGCGTCGGTTATTCTCCGTGACAAGGGGCATCGATCTCCGTGGATGCCTCCGGGGATGCGGTACTCGCCTGCCTCTGGATCGACCGAGGGTGGGGGTACCACCGGCGCCAGCGGGGCTGGCTCCGCAGCCTTCGCCACGCTGGGGGCCGGGCTGTCCCGACGTTCCTGACTCCTCCTGCGGGAGCTCCTGCTCCGCCGCGATCGGTCTCTCGAGTGGTGTCGTTCGCTTCTCCTGCGGCGGGACGACCGCGATCGATGAGACGAGGCCGTCCTTGATTCGCCGTCCGTCCCTTCGGTCTCTCTTCGGCTCCTTTCGCGATTGGGTGAGGAGGCGCGTGACCTCGCCTGACGAGAGCCGGACAGCGTGAACCGACGCTCCATGTTCGGTTTCCGGGTCCCGTGGTCGTCGACCACGGTGGACCGCAAGTGTGGGGGACCCCCCGCCCATCGATGGCTGTCGTCCAACGTGCCTCCGTTGGGTGGCGCAGGGCCGACGAGCTGCTGCACCGTTGCGACCAACGTCTGGAGGCTCGCGTTGGTCTCCTGAGCTAGGGCGCGGAGCTGTCCCTGCGTGGCCAGTTCTGAGCCGCCGGCTTCTTCGGTGGAGAGGGTGGGGTGGCCGCTGACGGGTGTGTCCTCGGGATTGCCGTTTGTTGTGCCATTCCCCTCCTCTGGGATGGGGGGCATGCGCTTCCTCCCATTGCTGGCTCGTGCCATTGTTGGTGTGGTTTGCTTCTTCGTGGGACGGTTTCTCGTTCCCACAGACGGCGCCAGATGTTTTGGAGTGTTTTCTCACTACAATGCGTTGACCGTGGAGAACCCGGTCAACGTGGTCAAGGGACCCGCTTTGGGTCCCTCGGGGGCTTCGAATCGGTGCAGAAGGGGCGAGGGGAAGCCTCGGCCCTGGTTGAGACGCTCGGCCTCGGACAGACGCGCTCGGCCTCGGCTGGGAGGGGGACGAGGGGTAGCCTCAGTCGCCCGGGTAGATGCACGGCCGTCTGGCGGCGAGGGTGAGTCTCAGACCCGATTAGGACGCTCGGCCTCGGTAGGGCGTGCTCGGCCAAGGAAGGCTGAGGGTGAGGGGAAGCCTCACCGTCCGGTTGATCGAGTGGTCGGAGAGGGGCGAGGGGTAGCCTCGGCCCGTTGATCTGTTGTTCACCTGCGTAGACGAGAACGCTCGTCAGGGGGCCGGACCTTGGTTCCGGCCAAATCCCCTCCGATGCCTAAGTCAGATAGAGATCTGAGAAAGGAGGCCCGGCGGAGACGGTCCGACTCGTGAGGAGATCGTGACGGCGTCTCTCGGCGCGAGCGGGGGAGGAAGGAGATGAATTAGGGGAACGAGGTCGTTGATGGAGTACCTTAGGTTTTGTTACCTGAGATGCGGTCCTCTTCTTCGTCGTCTTCCTGGCCCTTTTGTAGAGCCCCGGCGTGATCGCCTCTGACCCACGTCCCACGTCCGCCATTGATCATGCCCCATCAGTCCCCCCTTGCTGCCGCTCTCTCCGCCCTGCCAGCACCTCCCCATTATCGCTCTTTAGTGGTCGCGCGTCCGGGGGAGTGGTTTTCGCAGGAGTGGGCGAGCGACCAACGGGTTATTGGGGCCGGGTCGGATCGGCGTTCGAGAAGGTCCCTTGTAGGGCCTTTGTCGAATGGGCTTTGAGGACGCAGATGGGCTTTTGACCAGCAGTCGGGCTCCTGGGCTCGTGCTTTACGGGTCTCGGCCAAATAGGCGTAACAACTGTCATCATTACGTACCTCCGAAATAAGATTGTACGAGATGGCGGTTGTACTTTCATCATTACGTGGCATACCGATTGCGTCTCGCAACCGATCTACAAATATCTATTGTTTAGTAGCCACTGCACGTTCAGGAGCGATGTGTATTCAAACGGAACGTGAATGCCCATGAGGTGCACGTATATCGTTCCAGCCTAGAGACGCCGATTGGCACCCGATCTATTACCTCGGCCTCCACCTTTACGGCAGTAGTCCTCTCTATTGACAGGGAATCCTGAGTAAAAGGCGGGAACCGATATAATGGAGCCGGTGCAAAGGCAGGAGCGATGTGCATTCATGATTCAAACGGAACGTGAATGCCCATGAGGTGCACGTATATCGGTCCAGCCTAGAGCCGCAGTTTGGCACCCGATCTATTACCTCGGCCTCCACCTTTACGGCAGTAGACCTCTCTATTGACAGGGATTCCTGAGTAACAGGCGGAAACTGATATAATGGAGCCGGTGCAAAGGCAGGAGCGATGTGCATTCAAACGGAACGTGAATGCCCATGAGGTGCACGTATATCGATCCAGCCTAGAGCCGCCATTTGGCACCCGATCTATTACCTCGGCCTCCACCTTTACGGCAGTAGTCCTCTCTATTGACAGGGAATCCTGAGTAACAGGCGGGAACTGATATAATGGTGCCGGTGCAAAGGCAGGAGCGATGTGCATTCAAACGGAACGTGAATGCCCATGAGGTGCACGTATATCGGTCCAGCCTAGAGCCGCCGTTTGGCACCCGATCTATTACCTCGGCCTCCACCTTTACGGCAGTAGTCCTCTCTATTGACAGGGAATCCTGAGTAACAGGCGGGAACTGATATAATGGAGCCGGTGCAAAGGCAGGAGCGATGTGCATTCAAACGGAACGTGAATGCCCATGAGGTGCACGTATATCGGTCCAACCTAGAGCCGCCGTTTGGCACCCGATCTATTACCTCAGCCTCCACCTTTACGGCAGTAGTCCTCTCTATTGACAGGGATTCCTGAGTAACAGGCGGGAACTGATATAATGGAGCCGGTGCAAAGGCAGGAGCGATGTGCATTCAACCGGAACGTGAATGCCCATGAGGTGCACGTATATCGGTCCAGCCTAGAGCCGCCGTTTGGCAACCGATCTATTACCTCGGCCTCCACCTTTACGGCAGTAGTCCTCTCTATTGACAGGGAATCCTGAGTAACAGGCGGGAACTGATATAATGGAGCCGGTGCAAAGGCAGGAGTGATGTGCATTCAACCGGAATGTGAATGCCCATGAGGTGCACGTATATCGGTCCAGCCTAGAGCCGCCGTTTGGCACCTGATCTATTACCTCGGCCTCCACCTTTACGGCAGTACTCCTCTCTATTGACAGGGAATCCTGAGTAACAGGCGGGAACTGATATAATGGAGCCGGTGCAAAGGCAGGAGCGAT
>JAULAV010008118.1:0-21534 GCA_030789695.1 Scilla litardierei | reverse complement strand
TCAATCAGTTTGAAATTTAACAAATGCTAATATTCAGATGCTAATCAATTATTAGAGAATTGACATATGTCCTAACCAAAATAGAGAGAAATTTGGTTATAACATAGAGAAATTTGGTTTTGGGTAATTTTGTGTCATGCTAATGTTAAGAGTTTTCCTGCTAATAGATTCAGTTTCATTTCATAACTCAGTTTCAGTTTCGATATTGGTTTTGGGTAATTTTGTGCATTTCACAAATCAGTTGCCATTTTTTTCTAAATGTATTCAACCTCTTACCCAAATGCTAATGTGAGACTAAATTTCAAACTCTTACCCAAAACCAATTGAACAAAATTACACAAATTGAACCAATTGCACCAAAACCAATTTAAATCCTCAGGATAGTCAATTGGTTTGCAATACATATGAAATAGAATATTGACATTCCTTATATCATTTTTGATAACCCAATTTTGCAATACATAGAGAAGTTTGACATTGCCAGGATTTGAAAATCCTATGCATTGCCAGGACACTATAGAGAATGTTGCATATGCATATCAAAATTTTGCATATGTAGAGAATTTTGCATATCAAAAAAATTGACATTGACAGGACCCAAAAAATTCGCTACATATGCAAAATTCTCTACATTGCATATGCAAAATTCTCTACATATGGTTATCCAAGCAACTTGCTTTTATGGTTATCCATTATATAAGCAATTCATCATGTATAAGCAACTTCAGGTTATCCATTATATTTATGTAAGAATGATCTATTATCCAATTACACATAAAACCCAATTACACATAAACATAACACCCAATTTATATGTGTAATTACACATAAATTCAGCCCTATAATGAGGGAAGAAAATATAAGAAGCATGTCAATTACATATGCAATAACATGGCAATGACATGATTAGTGTTGTGACAGGATTTTGGAAATTTGAATGAAAGTGTCCTGAGATACAACAAACATTACCTGAGATACAACAAATGAACCTAGGTAATGAAATCATGTTAACAGAGATGGTGATTAATCTGGAACCCAAATTGGTGTTGAGGGAACATGAAAAACTCAAAAATTACCTGAGATACAACAAACACCAAGGAGTTGTCTGAAGAAAATTGACACATGCAGCTTAAGATGGAGTTCTCGAATAATCTGAAATAGCTTAAGAAAATTGACACCAGTAATCAACCATCATGCCATCAACATTCGCAGCCTTCAATTCCTTCAATTGATGCAACAACCCATTTGGATCCACCAGCTCACAGTCCATATAGATAACACCAAGCTATCATCAAACAAATTAATTTTAAGTCTAGATAGAAATAGACCCAAAATCATTTTTTGGAAAGATATTTTGTAATAACTTTATTGACTGAGAAATTCACTCACATGTAGCATTACATAAACAGGATTGAAAAGTACATTAACTGGATTATTATCTAAGCAACAATTGAAAAGTACCTTTGGCCACACAATTGAAAGGTACATTAACATAAACAGGATATTTGGCCACACAATTGTGCAAGTTAACACCAAGGATTACATAAACAGGATTGAAAGGTAACATAAACAGGATATTTGGCCACACAATTGTGCAAGTTAACACCAAGGATTACATAAACAGGATTGAAAGGTACATTAACTTGCCCAAAGAAATTTATTGACTGGCCAAATATGGGCCTTGAACTGTAATTTATTGACTGAGAAATTCACTCACATGTAGCATTACATAAACCGGAACTTATCAAGAAATTCACTCAAGATTTTCAGAAGATTGTTGCTTAGAAGCAGGAAAGTGCCTTCATTGCAAAACACACAATTGTTTTGGGCAAGTTAATACAAACAATTTTCAAGGAAACTTTCTAAAATGACTTTTGACATTTTTCCCCTTTTCAACTGGGTGTGCATAAAATAGACATAGAGCTATAGTTTCAGCATCATTGAAAAACTGATGTCAAGTCAGTTTCACAACTGAAATTGGTAGAGAATGTAGAAAAATCTCATTCACCTTATGTGCTTTGCAACCGGGAAAAAGTGGTGCTGGTTTTTAACTTGTCAGAAATGTGTGGTGGTCTTTATTTTTAACTTGTCAGAAAAATCTCATTCCTTCTTTCTATCCAGTTGCAAAACAAAATTGTGTGAGCCCAAGTGTATTAACACAAAAGGTGACTGTTCTTTTTATACCTTCTCATCCCATATTAGTTGCGAAATATGCTCAAAATTATTGTACTCCATGATGCAGAAACTGCATCTTTATGTCTATTTTCCAGTTGGTACTAACTAATACAATGTGTAGAAAGAAAAGCTTGACCCAGTTAATCCATTAGCATATCACTAAGCTATCAACAAACCATTAGCATATCACTGAGAAATTTATAGTTTGATAAAATAACCAGCTAAGGTGGAGGTCAAACCAACTTTATTCCATAACAATTTAAGCATATCAGAATAACATCTTTAACAAATTTTACAGAGGTAGCAAAAACATCAACATAACATTAAATCTTCAAGTTAAAAAACATGAGAATAACTTTCATGATCAAAATGACCAAAATATTCGTGTTCAATGTTTCAGGTTATCAAGAAAAATTTCACAATCACTGACCTCTAGAACTAATTAGCATTTCCTAAACCTTCAATCGATATTGTAAATGATCAGCTTGATGACCACAAAATTTCCCATTAATTAAGGAATTGGCCAATATTCCAAAATTATAATATGAGAGATGTGAGAAATTTCGATATACCTGAGCTTCAACAACCTTACCCAATCGACTGAAAGCATCTTCATGTTGACGATCTGAAGTATCCCACGATAATCCACCAACAAAAATCCGACATTTGTTTCTCAAAGCCAACTTCATTTGAGGTTTGTTTTCCCCCCATTTTGTCCAGCACGGAGGGAGTGAGGGGAGAGGGGGGGGGGGAGAGAGAGAGAGAGAGAGAGAGAGAGAGAGAGAGAGAGAGAGAGAGAGACAGGACATTTGTTTTCCCCCCATTTTGTCCCCCCCAATTTGAGTTTTCATTTGGGGTTTCCCTCCCAAATTTGAGTTTTCATTTAAACTTTACATACAAATACAAAATTCAAATCTTCATGCTTTTCTCATATCAATTTCTCATACCCAATATCTCATATCAATTTCTCATATGTATTAACAAACATATCCAAGTTCTCATATCCATTTTCTCTTATATCCATTTTCTCTTAACCAAAATATCTTATACACCAACTCTTATCAAAAACCCATGATAACTACCCTATTTTATAGAATAGATATATATACTATAAAATATATCTGATATTATAGTATATCATCTTCATCAACATACTTCATCAACATACTCTGATATTAAAATATATATAAATAAACACAATATATCCGAGCTATAACCAACAAATCAACTAATATAAAACACTGCAATTTTTTTGGTAGAAAAGTTAAAGAAATAGCTGACCTTTGTTGGTTTGGGCATCGGTGGTTAAAGAGTGCATGGAGACTGAATACTACAGAGATCTCAATTACATCAACAACTTATACAAATTATCTGCTTGCATATAAAACTCCAAGATTATTACATTACGACAACCAAAAACACATACAAAGAAATAGTTCATGTGGGAAAAATGTGAAGTGATCGGACTATTATACTCATTTAATGCATGAATCCAAATTTATTCAAGTGTACAATGCAAATTCAAGGCAAAGCATAACATACAATCTCTGTGGGCTTGTTTTGTTGATACGTCACATTCTTTTGTGCAACAACCTTCTTCTCTACTATCTCCGGATCCTAATCCTCCATCGTTTCTAACCAAACAAAATCCAAATCCCAAATTAACCAACAATAACATAACCATAATCAACAAAGCCATCAATAGTTAATTCATTCTCGTACACTTGTCACGTTATCGCCATAAAGATCAATCTTTTCTCTTTTCCTCTGCATATTCAAATCTTGAGAACATCAACCATTCAAATCATGACTACATACATGAGCCGTAAGTCGTGAGTCGTGAGCCGTGAGTATATATAATCCAATCCAATCCAATCCAACTAAATCAAAGAGCTATGTAGTCAAAGAGCCATGTATACATGATTATATGCATGAGCCGTGTAATCCAATTAAATCAAGGAACCATGATTCGAGTATACATGATTATAAACATAAGATGTGTAATCAAATTAAATAAATTACATGATTATATACATGAGCTACGTATACATGATTAGATACATGAACCGTGAGCCATAAGTATATATGTGAGCCATAAGCCATGAGCCATGAGCCCTGCGTATATACAATCCAATCCAATCCAATCCAATCCAATCCAATTAAATATCTACAACAATCTACGGCGTGAATATATACAAAGAGTCATGTGGACATGAATATAAACAAAGAGCCGTGCATTTTTTCACCACCAAATAATTTCAATTGCTTCTCTTAGAAATAATTTCAAAAAAAGAAAGCAATGCCTCAAATAAAAATATGTCAACAATTCAAAACACTGGATTATCAAAAGAAAACAATGCTTCAAACAAAAAGAAAGAAAACAATGCCTTAAACACCTTACCCATTTTGGGTCAATGCATATTCATAAAGATTGGTATGGTGACTCGTGGCCATGATCAGTCCTCCATCTGCAAGATCGCAGACTCTATGGTAGCGACTCGGTCCAGGACTTCTGGTGTGCTCACAAAGTGAACAAACCTAAGCAAAATATTGCATTTCGATATCAATTCCTTGAACACAATCAATTATGGCTATAAACAAAATGAAGATGATTATTGACCTTTCGACAGTACCCTTGGTGAAGCAGAATTGCATCGGTTGCAGCCACAGGTTCAAGAGTAATAGAATATCATCCCTTTGCAATCTAATCCTGGGCAGTCTTCAAATGGGCAAGGAAAGGGTTTAATAATCCAGAAGCAAGCTTCTTTGTCTTCCCATTTTCTATGGTCACTAAATCAAACCTAATTACAAATTAATGATCAATCATAAACATCAAGCTAAAACCAATCTAGCAGCAGTTAATAATGCAAAACTTGCAACATGCCACACCACATATTGCAGCTAATTTTTGAATAAATATGGCAAAAACTTTCCTCCATATGAATGATCCCAAAAGATTAAGAAAAACTACCATCTTGGTAGAAATAAAGAGACAAATCAATCAACAATCTAAACGGTTAACTCAGTGATGTCCATTGAAGATCTAGTTTTGGTCATTGAGATAGAGTGAAAATGGTATTAAAGAATCCAACTTTTTTATAAGAGAATGGCAATTCATTAGAAAAAAAGGGAAAAAGATTTGAATTTACAAAAATCTGAACAAACAGCTCAACTAAAATTCAATCAAAATCAAGGCTTTCCAATTCTAGACCAAAAAACACCTCATAGCAAGTAAAACTCCAAATTTCATGTTGGAATATAGAACAAAATCAAGATTGCCCAGAGTCCCTTTTTTAGCAAAATAAAACAAAAAAACAAAACTGAAATAATTCAAACATGGCGAAAATCTAGCAAAAATCTTGAAATTCAAAATTTAAAAAAGCGAGAATCGTTTTAGATACCTCATGTTCCCTTGAAGGGATGGACACTCCCAACTGTGAGCGATTGATCCTTTCTTTATCGACCTTGGGAGCCACAGGAATCGACTGAGACCATCAGCCAATTCACAAGCCGACATGTCCTCCCTGTAGATGTGAGTAATATCTCATCATATGATACATATCGCATATCGTAACATAATTCAAAGTGTGTACTTTGTGTCACTTGTTCGCAAGTTACAACCCGATCAAAATAATTCGAAGTTCTTAAAGCAAATCAAGATCTGTTTCAAAAATAAATCTTACTCAAAATCCTATTGTAGATCAATATTTATTTCAAAAGATTTATACAATGACTTCATGTATAAATCAAACCAATTCATAACTTGATCAGAGAAAGACTTTAAAGCATGGATTTTAAACAATGAAAATTCTGTTTACCTGAGAATGCTTAACATGTTGTCTACACCATACCACTCCCCCCTGTGAACATAAAACATAACCAAATGAAGAGAGCACAACAAAACTTAATCACACCATGATTCTTAGAACAACACATGTATATAGTTAATAAAACTTAATAACACTGAGCTAACTTGGTACCTTAGATGATTTTCTTAACTCGTTCTTAGTTCTGTGGATGAATGCTGAATTAACTTGGGGATTTTGGCAGTTATCTGCAACATTATCTTAAGCATTAGATTTGATTGGCTGTGTTTGGTTAGTACCAGATCATAACCTCGATTAGTGATTATCAACGGTAAAATCAATAGCTGATGCTTTTTCACTGCAGCAAAAGTTGTCTTATGGTGCATTCGGATAAGGCTATCACACCGTCCCTCCATGAGCAAATTTATAGAGATGCTGTAAGAAGATGTTCATAAATAGCAAATGCCTCCTAAAACTATTCTGGTTACTGCATGGCTTCTGTCCATAAGACAGCCTCAAGTGGACTCTTTGCTTACATGGCTATCAATCATCTCATGGGACGAATGATAATTCTACTTTGTTTGCATCCTATGTTCTCAATTCATCTTTGATCACTCAATATCTTTTTGGCAACCAGCAGCATTTAACAGATTGGCCTAGCAAACATTGCTTATGCCATTGTCAAAGTCATCGAAAATCTGGAAGCAATTCATTGAAAACAGTGGATCTTAACCTAACAGCTCAATAGAAGACATGGATATCAATAAAGCAGGAAAATTGAACGGATTCCTTGCCATGCACCTTATATCACACACACTAAATGACGATGATGAGGTTTTTAATATTCCAGGAGAGGAGCCATGTTGGACTCTATGAGCTGGTAAAGCAAACTCCATGTGCTTTTGCTCAGTCGTTGCTTAATTTTGCACAAGATTAAATGTTTAAGAAACGCAACTGGAAAAAGAACCAACTTTGATCTTGTAAAAGTTAAGAGAATGGTGCATTTGTTTTACATGTATGCTTTTTTACATGAACATCCTTAATTAGGCTTTTTATTTAACCCCTGAATTTTCATCAAAATACTTATGTCTATTAACTAAGACAAAACATTTGGATTCAACATTTTCCCTAATTACTGACTTGTGTTTTATTCTACTACTTATATTTAGGCTATTTAGCTTTTCTTTGTAGTATTCTTGTGAGCTACAACTTTGTTTTTTGGTAAAGATGAAGTTTAGGTAAACTTGGAAGTAAGAGTTTACCCAGGCTGTGACCATGCCAACCCATTATTTCATGAGTAAGTCAATTTTGTGTCCCCTTTCAGTTTCCAACATCTTACTTCCAAATAATACATATATATGTTGCTTATGTACCTACATGCATATGCATGTATGCGCACATGAGAAGCTTCATGACCTTATGTGCCTAATAGTATTTGCAACTCCACTGCCTAAATTTAGTCAGAAATTATTGGCTTTACCTACCAAATTTAATATAAGTACCATTCAGACAAATTGAATGAAAGTTTAACTCTAGCAAATAGTTGCGATAACTATTAATATGATCACACAAAGCATACATATTACTAAATATTTTGAACTTTCTTGCATTATGTTCCCAATTGAAGTCTTGACAAAAGAACTGAATACCCATTTTTTGATATTGACAAAAAACCCACTAATTATGCATTCATGGCTTAATCTATACAACTAATTCGAAGAAGAGCACATATATTTTATCACAAACCAATGACCTTGATATGCTCAATAAAGATAATATTTTGGAACATCATATGATATACCTGGATCTAAAACAATGCTGAACATCCATCATCACAATTCTCATTCAAATCCAATGCATCCACCATTTTCCACTTGTTCGTGTGTGTGAACCACACCACAATTTGGCAATTGCATTGCTCATAGCCACTTGAAATCATCCACATTGGCATAATTCTCCATCTCCACGTCAAGACTCGATCAATCCCACCGAACATCACCCCATACATCTTCTACACACGACCTGTTCTGAGCTCTAAGATATAAATAAATCAATGTGATCTGTTCACACATGCAAATTCAAACGAAATGTACAAATAGGCTTTTTGATAGAGGTTAAACCCAAAGCAAAACAGCAAGGTTTTCCCAATACTCACCATAGTATATGCCACTTCATCCCATGTGAGACCCTCTGATGAGTTGCTTCTTATTTTCCCCCAGCTATTCATTCAGCTTCAAAAGCTTCAAAAATAGTAAATCTCAGCCTATTCAATTTAAGTTTATTCGCAACAGCAAGCCCACTGAAAAATAACAAAAAAATGTTAAATACATACTTCACTGCCACTAATTTGGTGTGAATTTGATTGAACAAATAACCACAAAATAAGAACAGTAAATCTTAGCCTATTTGATTTAATAGAAATGATTTTTCATTAGAGAAGAAAATAACCAAAAAAATGTTGAATACATACCGGACTGTCGCTGATTTGATGCGAATTTGATCGAACAAATAACCAAAAAATGTTAAATTCACATCTACATCCTAACTGAAACTGATTTGATCGAACCTGAAACAATAGAAAAGTATACAAATTTGAAAAAGATTGCATACAAACAGGGCATATAAGACAGGGCCTATAAGACATTAGAAGGGGTAAATGGTAGTACAAATAGGGCATATAAGACTTGAAGCTATTACATATTGCATACAGAAGATTTATTTTTAAAAAGAAAAAAATATTATTATGCAAATATCTTAACACTTCAACCCATTTCAAGTGCTTAAAACAAAGAAAATAAAGGTAGAACCAAACATACACATCCTAAAAGACGTATACGGGTCTGACCAACAATTAACACATTGTGAAAATAGTAGAAAATCATCCATGTTTCCCTAAATTTGGCACCCACTGAACTTGAGGAAAAGGATCTGATACCTACAAAGCAGTCATCATTATGTTCATGCTTAGGTGAATATATAGTATTCAGGAAATGATATGTGAATACAGTTCCTTACTATAACAAAATTCCAAGCCGATATAGGCTCACTAACCCAACCAAAAAGACCAAAACTGTTTTTGTTAGCTACCTTTAATTTCATTAAAATAAGCATAAATGACCTATAATAAAAAAATATTTGCCTCCTTTAATTTTCAAAGTTTAAACCAAACTATGATAACTTAGCCAGTGTATAGCATGATGTTAACCAAGATTACTGCATGTGACTATCACTATTATGACATTGTCAAGTGGTTTAAAACTTTTTTCTACTTTTTATAAAATACATATAAAAAAATTATCACATTACATCAGTTGGTACTATAAATATGTTTGGGAAAAAAGTAGGAAGGTTTCTCTATATAAATTAGGCGAAATAAAGACTCTATAATTTTTCTTTCACTACTATTGAAATTAAATTCCACTCTATTATAATAAAAACTCCCAAAATAATCAATCTCCAAATATCTAAATTCAGCTTCCATCTTAAAGAAATAGCCAAAGTTGCAATCAGCTTCTAAAATAATTTAATGCATGGAATGGAGATTCAAAATAACAAATATAAACCATACATGAAAAAATTACATATATATACGCCAAGATTTGATGCAAAAAAAGATCAAATGGCATGCCATAAAATTGTCAATACAAACAAAATTCACTTTCATGTAGTCACCAGGTTATAAAACTTAACCAATATATAAATAAATATATAAAATTTTATAAAAGGGATTAAATGAATATACATCAGCTCCTTTAAACCCCAATTCAAACCAATTCGAACTATTTCCTTTGAATTAAGTACTATTGCCTTCACAAACTGCAAGCTAGGCAATCAGAAAAATATTTAATTTTTAACATAAATCCATACAAAGATTCTATTTGTAATACCAATACCAACCTTCTTAATGAATCCAGCATCCGCGTAAAACAATCCCTATGCTGCAGAGTTAATCCCATGCTCTTTTCCACCCTTTTGAATCAGCATACCTTTTGAATTCCCTGCACCAAAAAAATTCTCTGCACAAAAAAAACGAAAAGATTTGAACTTTTTGAAGTGCTACACAAAACCCATAAATCAAAATTCTACCTTACCTTTTGAATCAGGGACAACAACGGAGATTTTTGCCACCTTCACCTCTTTGAGCTTTCTTGCACATAATGAGGAGCTGCGGCATGGGGGTCACTCCGGTTGAGGCTCCGGCATGGGGGAGATCCGGCATCGGATTCAAATTCTTGAGAGAGTTTTATGTGTGTGGAAGAGAGAGGGGGATGGAGGGAGGGGGAGATTTGATGCTGCTGCTTGGAGAGCCGGCAGGTGTTTTAGGTTTTCAATCGGGTTTGGGGGCTGAAATTTGAGTTCATTTGAGTTTTCAAATTCCCCCCCATTTGAGTTTTGAGTTAAAAATTTGAGTTTTCAAATTTTGAGTTATCATAACAAAATTTCCCCCCTAAAGTTTGTCCTAGTCATCAAACTTTATCCCTTATCCAATTTCTCATATCCAATTTCTCAAATCTTATCCAATTTCTCTTATCTTATACAATAACTCTTAACAACATCCCTAATATATACCCAATTTCTCATCTCTTATCCAAAAACTCTTATCCAAAAACCCATGATAACATCCCTGTTTTATAATATAGATGTGTGTGTATATATATATGTGTGTGTATATACACACACATATATATATATACACACATATATATATATACACACACACACATATATATATATACACACACATATATATATACGTATATATATATATATACACACACGTATATATATATATATATACGTATATATATATATATACGTATATATATATATATACGTATATATATATATAGGGTGATCTTCGGTTGCGAAAAAAGGGGTTTTCGCACGGTGCGAAAACATTTTTTTGATTTTTTTGAATTTTTTTTTTTCAAAAATTCTTTTTTTGATGTTTAATCCATACAAATATATACCCCAGGGAAAATAATGGGTGAACCCGTTGGGCATTAGAGCACCCATCCACCCGTTACAAATTTAACGGTCTCAAAACATGCGAATTTGATGAAATGCCTTGATCGAAGGCCAAATGACATTATTTCTCAATGATTATTTTTTGAGGGGGGTATAACAACATATAATGAGGGTGGAAAAAAGAATTTTTGAAAAAAAAAATTTCAAAAAAAAACTAAAAACATTTTCGCACGGTGCGAAATGTTTGCATTTGAAAATTTTCCTATATATATATATATATATATATATATATATACGTATATATATACATACATATATATATATATATATAGTGATCTTCGGTTGCGAAAAAAGGGGTTTTCGCACGGTGCGAAAACATTTTTTTTTTTGAAATTTTTTTTTCAAAAATTCTTTTTTTGATGTTTAATCCATACAAATATATACCCCAGGGAAAATAATGGGTGAACCCGTTGGGCATTAGAGCACCCATCCACCCGTTACAAATTTAACGGTCTCAAAACGTGCGAATTTGATGAAATGCCTTGATCGAAGGCCAAATGACATTATTTCTCAATGATTATTTTTTGAGGGGGGTATAACAACATATAATGAGGGTGGAAAAAAGAATTTTTGAAAAAAAAATTTCAAAAAAAAACTAAAAACATTTTCGCACGGTGCGAAATGTTCTCATTTGAAAATTTTCCTATATATATATATATATATATATGTATATGTATATATATATATATATATATATAATTGAAGTTCTCTTTAGCTTAGAAAGTATTCTAAAAGATACGTACGGTAGGTGGTTAAAATAAATTTCGTAGTTTAGAAAAAGTGATATATTGAATTTTCAAAATGGTAACAAGTTTTAAAACTGATATACGAAAGATACCGATTCGAAAATAAGTACGAGATAGTAACTAAAAAAAATTTCGACCAAGAAGGTTTCAAAATCAGTGAAAGAATTTTAACTCAACCGAAAGTAAGAAATTTAAATATATAATAAAGGGTTTTTAAAGAAGTTAAGCTGAGCAAAGAATTTAATAAGGAATTTCGAAAATACTTTTAGAGGAAACAGAATTGGCAAAGGGAAAGATTCGAAGGATCAACGATAATCGTCAGGAAGCGATCACGTGAATCGGTGGAAAGAAATGTGATCGTATGATGAATACGCCTAAGATATGATTCATGAAAGCTACGATGGAACTCTACGGCCGATAACACAAAGGTGTAATGATCAGGAGATGCTAGAAGTCAGGAGTTCTAATTATCGGGCCGTCTAAAGATCAGGAGAACTCAGCACTAAGTCTTCCTAATGAACTAGACTGAAATAGAGAGATATCGGGAAAGGGCCCTAAGAGAATCAAGATTACGTTCTGCTGGGCCCAAAGTCGATGGACCCGAGTGAACGACTAAAAGAAGGGCTCTAGAAATCTAACACGGTCAGAGTCAAGTGAGGGCTACTAAGGTATCCTAAGGCGTGTATGACTAAATCTTGAGCAAATCACCTGACTACCAAACCTGGATGTCTATCTAAGTCTTCCTATCATCTAGACAAGGAAACCTAATTTAGACTTGTAGATAGATATTAAATGAATGCGGTACTCTTATTGTTCCAAACTTTTTGCACGACCTGCATGGGCCACCAGTAAAACCTGTCATGCCCCGCTTCCCAAAACTATGGAGGCGAAGCGTGACTATGGCCCACTTGAGCCGAAGCTGTAAAGCTCGGACCCAATAAGCGTCTGTAGGGGTACCAATTTAAAATTTTCGGGTTCTTGCATTTATAAAAATTCGGAACAACCAAAAGTACAGAAAGAAAGTTGCATTCATTAATATAAAGAGATGATATCTAAGGAGTACAAAAGTCTAAAAAGAGAAGCCTAAGCATGGCAACAAACTACCGAAAGAGAGTAAACTAAAAGTAGTAACCTCTGAGAGGCAGCAACGGAAAAGACCTCTAAGTCTGGTCCTCGTCAGGAACGTACTCCGGGTCGATGCCCTCTGGCTCCAAGTACTCAGGTATGTTCGGCGCGTCCACATACTCTGGCTCAACACCTAACGTACATCACCCAAGAGAAAAGGAACTGTACGTCAGGTAAAGTCTACAAGGAGGGGTTAGACTTTACTGCAAGTGTAATGTAATTAAGAGCAACATTTTACTGCTTGATTAACATGCTGGGGTTATGACATGGCAGTTATACTATGCAGAACGTAAAGCGGTGCAAGAAAAGTAAACATGATAGGCAGTAGTCATAGCGTGTGCTACTGACTACGGGACTAAGCTAGACGGGACAAGACAAGACAAGACACGTGTGACTCGAAGGGTTCATGCCTTACGGTTCGAGGGGGATCAAACCCTCTCCCCGTGCGCACGCTCAACCCTACCCCACCCAAGTGCATAAGACAAGTCCGTACAAGGGATCACTCACCCTTCTAGGTGAGTGCCCTATTGCCTGCAGGCTATGTATATGTACAAGGGATCACTCACTCTGCTAAATGAGTGCCATATTGCCTGCAGGCTATGTATCCGTACAAGGGATCACTCACCCTTCTAGGCGAGTGCCCTATTGCCTGCAGGCAGTGTATCCATACAAGGGATCACTCACTCTGCTAAATGAGTGCCATATTGCCCGCAGGCTATGTATCTGTACAAGGGATCACTCTCTCTGGCTTGAAGAGTGCCATATTCGCCCGCAGGCTTAACCATTTCCAATCGTGACAAGGGATCACTCTCTAGCTTGGAGAGTGCCTTATTCGCCCGCAGGCTTTTTGTAACATGACACGACATGACAAGTGAAAGAGATAGTTCTTTCTAGGGGGTCCACACGCACACACACACAGAATAGCCCTAAGGTATCAGTTGTTGTTGTTGTTGTTACGCTTAGACTTCGTCGTCAAGTCTAAGCTGTCAAGGGAGGGTCCCGGACGCTATCATTTCACGTCTGGTTCTCTTTGTTTATGTTCTAATAGTTCTAAGAGTCTATGGCCTAAACACGACCGAAAGTACAAGTGTATACACTTGCCTGCGGTGGCGAGTGCGTCGTCTGTCCGGAGCGTCTCGTCAAAGCGTCGCGTTGGCGATGGTCCGTCAGAAACAGGATAACGGCGATGTTAGATCACGCTTTTCATCGGTCCTATTACGGTTTGTTTCTAAATTTTGCGGGACTACCCTAACAGTCAAAAAGTCACATCTTTTGATGATTCGTTCAGTCTAGATCGACGTCTACCCTATGTGCACAGTAATTCAATTCGTTCGTCGATTTTCTACAAACATTTTAAAGATGTAGAAAATAACTTTAGTTCACGTTGACAAATTTTAGCTTAGGTTTTACATTTTCGCTACGTGTGAATTTTACTACATGTTAGGGGAACCAACCTCTTCGGCGTCGTTCAAAAAGCGGATGTCGATCTGACCGGCGATGTGTCAGCATCGTCTGCAACTCCTCGACCATGTGTAGCATAGCAAGGCACCTCTGGAAAGCTAGGTGGAGGCACAAAAATAGCGAGCAAGCAGCGATCTTCCGCCTGTTGCGGGTAGCGCAACGGTTCTTCACGACGGCGGCGACGTCGGATAAAAACACGTGGGTACGGCGATGCACGTGAACTCTGAGGGTCCAAGGGGGCTGTCGGTAGTTGAAGTAAGTCAGTGAGAGTTGCTCGGCCCGGTGGGTGGCCGACAGCATGAGCAGACGGCGGTGGGTGGCCGTGAGAAGTCGAAGATGACAGATTCACGCAACGTTCGTTGTTGCGCGTCTCAGCAGAAAACCAGCGATGAACAGCATCAAAGAAAAATTGCAGTAGTTAAAGGACTTCAAGAGGAAGCCAACAGTGAAGGATTGGTAGCCGGAAGTGGTCGGAGGTGGCCGTGCGCCGGTGTTGAAGAACAGCACACAGATCTGTCAAAAACAGCCAATAGGGCTTGTTTCTATGGATTTTCGAGGATATCGAGAAGAGAGAAGTGAGCAAGGGGGGATGCAGTTGGTAGGGGGTTTGATAAGAGTCCAAAGGTGGTAGAGTGGTCTTCGGCGGTGGCCGGAGGTGGCCGGGCGACGGGTTTTCCCGGTGATGGCACAGATCTGTTAAAACTACCGTTGAGGGGAGTTCGATAGATGTTTCGAGGAGGTAGAGATGAGAGAAGAAGGTAAGAGTAGTTGGAGATGATCGGGGGTTCAAGGGGAGTCAAGTGGGGGTGGCAGCGATCGCCGACGACGGCGGATGGCCGGCAGGCATGGGTTTTTTCGGCGGGCGCACAGATCTGCCTATGCTGTCAAAAAAACTGTGGTTGTGGGCTTTTTCTTAAGGATTTTAATGGGTGAGAGAGAGGAGAGGGGAGAGGAGAAGGAGGAGGAGAGGGTGGCTGGACCTTGGGGTGGCCGGAGCCTCATCGGCGGCGAGGTGAAACACGCAAGGAGGGGAGAAAAGATGGCGGCTGTGGGTTAACATGCGTGACCTAGGTGTTGGTTGCTTTGTGTTGTTTTAAAAAGATGATGAGTGCTATAGGTATTTTTAAGTGGGGTATAGTTTAGGGGTAACTAGGAGAGAGGGTGATTGAGGGGGTGTACAAATTAGGGAAAGGTTTGGTGAGGGTAGTGGCTGCATATCATTTCATGATATGTAAGATCCTCTAAGAGATTTGATTAGGGATTTAAATTTTGAATTTGATTTGGGCCTAATGGGCTTGGGTTTTGATTAGCGATTTGGGTGGGCTAGGAGTGTCAGAAAAATACGGAACAAATATGGGACGACCGTGATGAAGAGAGGCTCAGGGATACGGTGGTCAATCGTGCGTTTGGTCCATCGAAAACGAATAGAAAAATAAAAGATCCGGCAACTACGTCAAAAGCTACGATGAATCTGCAATCAAACCTGATTTGTGGGAGAATGACTCGTGAAATGACGTTCACTAAAAATCCTACAAATAACTACTCTTCCATACGGTCACAACGACATATCACATCATATAGTCCGGATCCAAGAAGAGGCCAAATAAAATACACACACGAAAAGAGTCGTACGGGCAGAAAAACGAACGGTCGAAATGCGGCCATTACAGGTGCCACTATCGTAGATCACCGCACTTAGAAGACGATGTTACAGATCTATTCGAATGTGTGGGGAATTCTCAGGACTAGTCCAACTATCGTGGATCACTGTATCCATTGAATTGCCAACACCTCAGTGGGTAATCGACCACAACATAACTCTACGGATTTATCAATTTCTAGCTACGTAGTAGCGATGCCAATATCTTAGATCACTATGCTACAATCTAGATCCGGTGCCAATATCTTGGATCACCGTCTGTAAACTTAGATTCAACGCCAATATCTTGGATCGCCTCCTCTAACAAGGATAAAGCACTAGGAAATAGGGTTCAACCAAAACTTAGCAATAGATCTTCTCGAGCATAGCAACAATATATAAATCAAGAGAAATCAACATTGCATGCATATAAGAAAACAATAAAAAAGATTAACAAAGAAATACTTAGCTTGATTCAAGAAGGATGTGTCTTGGGCATGGCCTAACTCCTAAAAGAGTCTCCAAGAACAAAAGTGGATCATCCCCTATGATGCCTACAAAAAGTTTATATACAACCCCTCAAACCCTAGCAAAATCCTAGAGAAAACCCCACAATTTCGTGCCCAATCCCAATAATGACTGCAACTTAATTGGTGGGCCCCAGATAGCTCGGTCGAGCTCGTTGTACAGTCTGCCTAAGCTCAATTTACAGCACAACTACGTCAACATGTAGAAATTCCCTAGGATTCATCCGACCTCCGTTTCGCACGTTCTTGGTGGTGTTGGAACCGACATGAAGTCTACTATGCTTGAAAAAATGATAAAAATATTTTACAAACTAGAATGATAGAAGATCTTCAAAGCATAGAAGGCTATCCTGATTTCTGCTGTTTCTACTCCGCTCGACCGAGCGCCTTGGTTGCTTGGTAGAGCACCTTCTCGTGTGCTCAAAACCATCTTTTGGAACCTGGATCCGCTCGGCCGAGTGCTTAGCCGCTCATCCGAGTTAGCGAGACAGAGAATTTGACGTTCATTCAGGAGGGGGTCACTCGGCCCGAGTGCAAGTGCCGCTCGGCCGAGCTCCATTGGCTCTATCTGCTTCCTTTTCTTCTTGTTGTTACATCAGCTCGGCCGAGCGCATTGAAGTGCTCGATCGAGCTAGCCATGTTGAGAGCTCAATTTGGCTTAAATCTTCTTGTTCTTCTTCTCCATCTCTCTTCTTCTTCTTCTAGCTTTTGCTCCTCTCTAGTAGCTCCAACTCCTCTGGAAAGATGCCATTGAAGCTCCGGCATCGGTGTTCATGTCCTTCTCTCCAATATTCTCCAAATTGCTCAATATTCCCTGATAATACGATAAACACTCCGAAAGTCAAAGAGTTCAGGAAATATGTGAAATAATGAAATAAGTAGGAATTTGAGCAGTCATTTTAACGTGTAAACATATAGATAAAATGTGGAATATTATGACACTTCAATTCCATGGAATATTCCTAAGAATATTCTATTCTTGCAAGAGAAGGAAAAGAGAAAAGAGAAAAGAGAAAAGAGAAAAGAAAAAGAAAAAGTAAAGAAAAGTAAAGAAAATAAAGGAAAAATCTAGAACAAAAAAAATACTCTCCTTCTCTCCTTCTTCTTATGTCTTCTTTCTTTTATTTTTCTTCTTCTCATTTTATTTTCTCCTCTACTCCTCCCAACTCTCATGGCTGGAATTCATATCTACAAAAAAAAGAAAAGGAGAGAGAAGAAGAAGAAGAGGAACATGAAGAGGAAGAGGAAGAAAGGAGGAGATGGGTTTCAATGCAAGATGGAAACTTTTTGGAAGCTTGAAGCTTGAGAGGGATTTTCATGGAGCTAATTGGAATCTTGGAGGGATTTAGTGAAGAAATCCATCACCCTTGAGGTAGGAAACCTAATCTCTATGGCATGTTATTCAACTTTAGCCTTTTCCCATGACTCTCTTTATGTTGTTTAGGGCCCTGCATTGTGATACACATAACTCTATCTAGTCATACAAAAATTACAAAATAATATACAATGGAAATCTTATCAAGTTAACAACGATTTTCATTTAGAGACTAATCTTAAATTCTGACTGAAACTAGACTAAAATTGTCAATATATATAGTAGTGTCAAATTCTGGTAGATCATGCACCATGTTAGTGAACAAAGCACAACTCTCCCTCCAGTTCTCTAAATGACTTAATTAAAGACAATCTAGAATCCTAACGTAATTATCTACATTTTTCATGTTGAGACCTTTTCATGAATCTGAATGTAATAATTGAAATCAACTGATCTTTACAGCTAAATAATTCTGTTTCAGGACAGATTCTGCACCATTTATACAACAAGCCATAACTATTTACATAGAAATCCTAAAATTACAATTCTCATTGCTCTGGAGATATAACTAAATCTTCTACAAGTTTCATGTAGAACCTGATGTTAAATTCTAAGTGCAAATGGTGATGGAATTGGAGAAGTTGAGGTTCATATGGAAGAATGAAAAATTGGGGATTGAAATATGTAACTTTGGTGGGGAACTTTAGTGTTATGCATACTTGGGGGTTGGTGGAAAGCATGACATGAATTTATATGATGTGATTTGTTGTTATGATGTGGATATGATGAATGGCATGTCACATGGATGCATGACCCTTGTATATAAAAGAAAGATATGGAAATGAATGAAATAAAGAAATATGAAGCCATGCCATGATGACCCCAAACCCACATATGTATACCACTAATGTCCCCTAATCATGCTTAATGGAACTTGTCATACTTTAATGCACTGCTTGAATTGATAAGTTATTGTAGTTCCTTCTTTCATTAATATGTATGTCCATATGCCCTTTAAATTCATTATGTAATACCTCATTCACTTTTGTTCTAATTGCCTCATGTTTCACTTGATAGCTTCTATGTTTACTTCATTTTTCATTTCCATAATGCCATAACGTGTTCATATGTCATACATGGTAGCTTGCATCACTTGTTAAATAATGTACCATAAGATTTGGATATCCTACTGGGCACACATTGAAGTGTCCTTCTCCCTTTCAGGTAGCAGGTGCAGCTCAGATTCTTGGTAGCTTGTAGTTGGGTTCTGGGGGTAGCATTTGGAGTGGGATTGTTCTTTTGGGAGTTCTTGTTGGAATTATACCCCTGGACTTGGTCTTGTGAGTTATACTTGGGCTTTAGTGTTATATGTGTATATGGTGTTGTTACTTTGTACATTCATTTATATATATGAGAAGACTGTTGGCTTTGTACTTGTGTTGTTTATTTTCTGATGTTGTGCTTTGTATTGGATCATTACATGTACTATCCTAGCATGTGCGCAGTAACCTGCCTCTGTCCTCTCTCTCTCTCTCTCTCTCTCTCTGTGTGTGTGTGTGTGTGTGTGTGTGTGTGTGTGTGTGTCTTTCTTCATCACCTCCGCCTCTTCAGGAATACTTGGGACGGATTCATACTTCCCAGGTATCCTGGGGAGCGGGACGTGACATGCCAGGATGTTGATTAACAATGCACATTGATCCACCCTTGTGGATAAATAGATTAGTCGATGGCGGGAGTCGGGGCTAATATAGGGTTTTCGATCCCTACATTGATCCATACTATCTGTGCGGATGACGAGAATTAGGAATGGATCAGAGCCATCTTAGTATATATCCGAATCATAATCCACGAAAGTGGTGTGGAGGAAGATCGAGGATATTCATCGAACGTAATGCACCTATCGTATACCGATGCACCAACGAGAGTTGGCTTCGATATAGGTTAGGTAGTCCTATCATGACATTACGAGAGTGGGGGGTAGGGATGAATATCCTATCATTGCATCACATACAGAAGTGGGGGGTAAGGAGAATGCCCTTAGGTTAGACGACCTCTCTTGAGTCCCAAGAATTCAAAATTTGATTAATTCAACTCAGTTCTAATCTTAATTCGATGGTGGGGATACCTAGGTCCTAGAGCTTTTCTCCATTTATATTTTTCTTATTATTCACCTTCTAGCCACTTATTGATCGCGTAGCTAACACACTTAGGGAGAAATTAGTACTCAACACCTACCTCTTTATGGACGACCCATATAGTGCTACAACATTATCGTGCTCTTGCGGTATATAATTCGAGACACGAACAGTTGGCTTCACCCAAACTGACGGAGAGACCTTATCGCAAGCTAGTGTGAGGTTCAACACGCTAGTCTTAGATTGCCACGGCATGAGATCAACACGCAATGCCTCATTTGTTTCTTCTTTGGAGGACTGCAATTGCACATGCAGGAGCTCATGGTATGGATGAATGGTGACCAACTTCTTGACATGCCACCTGACGAAGCTTCGAAATACATGGAGGAAGCTGCAGAGTCTATCACATCATCGTCTACCTACACCACGGGAGTTAACATATCTGCACAAAATTCAGAAGATTCTGATATAGTTCTTCCTTACAAGCAGGTACTTCACCAAGCCATATCAAGCTGATGACCACATCCAATGCTACACCTGATGTGTCCATATTTTACATATATTTTTCTGCATCATTTCATATCATATTCGCCTCCAAAGTCCACATTTTCATATATTATTGCACTTCTAATGCCATATTCGAGTTTCGTATAGCTTTGTGGATTTTCAGGAGTTTTGGAGTGAATTGGAGCTATTTAGGGACATGGACACATCCTACACGTCCGGGACGTCATTGGCGAGGTTCCATGAGAGTTCACCGAGGCAAGGAAGAAGATTAGAGGAGAGGAGGAGAAGAGAGCGAGAGATGAGAACTCTAGGCCTACTTGTGTTCAGTTTCCCAGGCTACTCGGTCGAGTGCATCAGCACTCGACCAAGCTAACACGCAGATGTTGCAACGGAAATGGACATTCTCCACTCGACTGAGCAGTAAAGCCACTCGACCGAGCCGATCATTTACTCAACCCGAGTCGTAACCAAACATAGCAACGTTCTGGAGAGAGTTCAGACCTACATTAGCTCGATCGAGTGGAGGGGCTACTCGATCGAGTAGCCCGTATCAGCTAGAGCCAAAGAAGCAGCAAAGCAGCAGCCACATGTAGCTCGACCAAGCGGTGCCCTACTCGACCGAGTAGGGCGACGCGGCCAGACAAGTTGATGGACCAAGTGACCAGATTTTCTGAGATTTTTTGGGGTCCATACCCCTTGTATATTAGCACAACTTTAACCTTTTTTAGAGGGATTGCTTATTTTCCTTAGTTAAATTTTAGTTTAAGTTTTTAGAGAGAAGTTCTAGTCGTCGCTATTTTGTAGAGACCAAAGTTGAGATTTTTATTGATCTTTATTGCGTGGAATCTTGTTCTTCTTAATTATCTACAATTGGCTATCATCCTACGACGTGTTTGTAACGATTCTCTAATCTTTCTATGCTTTACTCGATGTTTTCTATTGTTATGATGAATTCTCTTGCCTTTATTGAATCTTTCATTTCTCTTGCTATGATCTATGAGTAGTTCTATATAGGCTAATGTATTAGCCCTAGGATCTTAGGATTTAGACGTAAAGTTAGGATTTTTAGG
>JAULAV010008117.1:0-65007 GCA_030789695.1 Scilla litardierei | reverse complement strand
GCCAACCTGTACCTAATCTAGTGACAAGCCCAGTGTCTGAGGGGGAGGTGACCAGCATCACACCCAAGTCAACGGGAGCTACCCGTGACTCTATACTCACCGACCCGGCCAGGTGTCGGTCAAGTTCACCACTAGAGTGTAATCCAGCTTTCCAGCCTCTACTACACTAGACTACCCCACCCAAGTGTTCTGCTGGAACACGAGCCAGCCTAATCCATATTACAAGCACACCCGAGTTTGTCAACTTGCATGACATCACAATTTCACGATTTCGCCTCTTGGGCGCACGATTCATAATTTCACGATTTTTCTCAAGTTATGTCATTCCGTAATTATATTCCATCAACACATTCCATCAGGGTGCACGAGCATAGAAAGTTATCAACAGGCATTATAGTAGAACACATTAATAGCGAGTCTTGGTTTAACAAACAATGTAACAGCACTTTAAAACACCTGGGAAGATTGCACACTTGAATGTCAGAATGTCTCAGATCAAAGCGACTAAGCAAGACATGTAAAAAGTACACCTGCATATCGGGATATCTCAATTTAAAGCAATCGGAGAAAAGCAGCGGTAAGAATGTACACTTGCATATCATGCTGTCTCTGTTTAAACAATCAAAAGTAACAGTTATAAAAGAAATGAACACTTGCCTGATATAGTCGATATCGGGTGTTCGAGTGGACGCAACAATGGGCGTGATATATCTGTGCCAACGGGTACGTGATATCAGGCTTAAGGAATTAAAATATAAATTCTAACTTATTATACATACCGTATTATCAATACTGATTTAAATAACATTTACTGTTCTTCCTAACATGGACATATAAATGTAACACCCAACTAATTAAGGTAGCCACCCAACTTTCTGTTAATACTAACTCCAAACAGTATACTACTGACTAATAAAATAATATAAACCTAATCTCAGCAATATGGGGTTTCAATACAGATTATACAAATTTTTTTATTGTCCTATATCATCTCACAACTTTATAATTCACATAATAAAACATTTAATGGGACATGTAACTTAAGTGATATGAGTAGTACTTAACTACAATAATATTTATATATATATAGATCATAAAACTCATATTAGCTTACATGGATGCTGCCCTCGTTTCCGTTGTTTGCAGGTGGGGCATGCGACGGTCTGCGACGACAAGAGAGCGGCATGCTGGAGGTCGAGGGGGACGAGGGGGCCGATGAACGGGCGGCGGTCCGCTGCTGTCGTTCTTCGCTGATGGTGCCTGCGCCGTGGCAGGGATCGGGCGGTAGATGATGCGGCTAGGGGAAGGGTGGCTCTGTTTAGCAAAGCAGGGGCGATGGGGTCGGGTTCTTGGCAGGAGATGTCGAGGGGAACGTTGGAAAGGCCTGCGTATAGCTGATCAATGGAGGTAGTGGCGACTGAGCGGTGAGCTCGAGGCGAGAGGTCAAAGTACGGGCTGTCGTCGACAAGAGAGGGCGGGGGTTCGGTGTCAGTTGTAGGGCTGGCGAATGAACGGAGAGGGGGAGGCCGCTGCTCAACTCTTGCGTGGAGAACAAAAGAGGACAGGGCGCTGTGCAGGTTCGATGGGTTTCAGGAGCTTGCGAGGTGCTCTTGGGGATCCGGCGGGTGATCTGAGAACGGGAGGGTGGCGGTCGGCGGACGAGGCCACGTCAGCAAGCATCGGGATGAGCGGTAGGTTCTGTTGTAGGAGGAGGAAGGAGGAGGGGAAACAGCTTGAGGCGAGGGGGTTGTTGGCCTCGTCGGTGTGAGGGAGGAAACAGCGAGGTGAAACGGGGGTCTCCACGGTGAGGGAGGCGGGAAGCGTACGGCCCGGCGTGCAGCGGTGGCAAAGAGCCCACGGGGAGGGGCGGACGTGCGGTGGCGATGTCGGGAAGCTCGCCGGGGCGCTGTGGATCTCGCAGTCGATGCCGGCGCAGGGAGGAGGCCGGTGCAAGTTGAGCGTTGGCGTTGAGGGAAGGAGGCGCCGTGAGGGTGGAGGTCGCGTGTGTTGCGCGTGGAGGAGATGCGAGGGGGAGGAAGGAAGGTAGGAGGTGGCATCGGTATTTGTAGCGTGGAGAAAAAGGAGATGTGGGCGGCTGTAGGAAGAGAGTAGGGTGAAAATGAAAGCCCTAGGAGTTATTAAATAGGAGTCAGGGGAGGTAGCAGTAGGTCCTAGGTTAAAACAATGTATAGAGTTGTTGTGTCATGGTTAGAGTCTAGTCTGTTGAGGTTTTTGTATAGGGAAAGACCTAGTTACTATTTAAAGAAATATAGGGTTGAGGGTGCTGCTAATTTTGTGTGTGGGTTTTAAATAGGACAGCACGTGAAAGTTTGAAATGGCTAGAGCAAAATACAGGGGAGCACGTGAACACGGTTTAGGGTCTAGGTTTATTTTAGTTTCTCCTCTTTCATGTTGTGTGAGTGAGTGTGTAAAGGTGGGTGTGGCTGGGGTAAATTAGGGTAGAATTATATTAGGAAATAATTTGAAATAGGATTTAATGGCTTGATAATCAATAGATTTAATAGGAGAATTAGAGCTAAGTAATCAGGTTATAAATGGGTTATAATAGGAAAGCTCTGAAAGGAAATTAATTCGGTTTTATTAGGATTTATTAGGAAGGTTTTTTTTTTCAAACATTAAAACGTTTTTAAAATGGACGTGAAATTTGAATTTAAAATTAGAAAATTTAAACTAATTTATGGGAAAAGATATTTTCAAAATAATTATTATGAAGGATAATTTGAGTTATAGAAATAGTCGTAAAACAATTATAGAAACAAATCGGCTACTAGAAAAGATACGCACGAAATACATTTAAAAGACGAATACACGTATGACATAGCACAAGTACATAACACAAGTACGAAAAGCTGATGCGTATAAAGTATGGGTTATGGAAGATCGTAAGACAAGGATGGGAAATGTAATCAATGGGTTTTAATAGGATCTAATAAGGAAAGATTTGGAATATAGTCAATAAGATTTAATAGGTTTACACAAAGGAATTATAGCTAATCAATAGATTCAAAAGGGCCTAAAAATGGAAGGATGCATTTGGATTTTTAAAGTAAAAAGATTTGAATTCAAATTCGAATTCGAATTTGAATAACAGTAACAAAAGACAATAAAAATAATTTTGGAAGTGATAATAGTAATGATAATAGGTATGGGACAAAATAGAAGTGGTGACAGGAAAAATATACGGGGAAAATACAGATAATAGTAATGATAAAAACAGGTTGTTACATTCTACCCACCTTAAAAAAATTCCGGCCTCGGAATTTCTTAAGTCAGATAAGAATCAAAGGAAAACTGGATAGATCACGTGTGAAGGTGATATCAGAGGGATGAAATTTGTTGGACTGAAAAAAGTCTAAGATAGGAACGATTTGCAATCAATCGACACCTAGGACAAGACAAAGTCAAGATAGGCACATTCATGATAGGAATCATCAAATGTGAAGATGTGATAGGACTCAGATGTTATCGTTCGTCACCAGCTCGTCATCACTAACTTCCTCGATGACCAAAGAGAACTTCCGTTGGATCCATCTTCGTTTCGAGTGTGTGGTCTACCTGCCAAGCTGCAAAAGAAACAAGATAACATTTGCGTACAATGTCTATCTAGACAATCTGGCTAATAATGACATCCCTATTGTTCAGAGTAATTTGTAGAATGCACGACCTGCATGGGCCACCACTAAAACCTGTCACGCCCCGCTTCCCATTATACTTGGGAGCGAGGACGCGAGCGGGCCCGCTTGGGCTGGATCGGTGAAACTCCAACCCAATAAGCGTCTGTGGGTAAACCGTAAACAGGTTCTTGCATTTCAAACTCAGAACAAAAGGAAATTTCATATTTATTACATTGATGTCCAGATTTACAAGTACACAAATAAGGCCAACTTGGCCATTAGAAACAGAACTACAACCAAAAAAATACACCTGAACAAGATTACAACAATTATTAAATTTCAGCGACGTTGCGAAGGCTCGTTGTTCTCCAGCAGCGGATCTCAGCGTCTGGGCACCCTGGTCAAGCTGCTCAGTCTCTAGGATTGCTCCTCTGCAAAATCTGTCTAATACCTGACGTATATTTCACAAGACAAGAAATATACGTCAGCGAGGGTCGCTCGGCAAGATTTAAAACATTAGTGGGAAAAAGACCCTCGGCAAGGTTTTCGAAAATCATTCATATGGCAAAAGGAGTGACATAATAAGATTACAAATAAGTAAAGCGTGTCAGCATAGGAATCATATGGCATGTCAGATGAGATGTACAGAATGACAAGTATAGCAATTGTAGTGTGCAAGGTAATAAACATGGCAATGTGGTGTGTACAGCAATAAGCATGGAAATGTAGTGTGTACAGCAATAAGCATGGAAATGCGGTGTGTACAGCAATAATTGTAACAGGTGTAGTACGTACAGCAATGAGTATGACAAATGTAGTGCATAAAGTAACATGTGACGGACATGGCTTTTGTAATGCACAAAGTAAAGGTACGACATTAGCGATGTACAAAGTAAAACATGACATAAACTTAGTCGGTAGTTCACAATAGTAGCTGAAGTAAACAAGAGTGCCAACCTGTACCTAATCTAGTGACAAGCCCAGTGTCTGAGGGGGAGGTGACCAGCATCACACCCAAGTCGACGGGAGCTACCCGTGACTCTATACTCACCGACCCGGCCAGGTGTCGGTCAAGTTCACCACTAGAGTGTAATCCAGCTTTCCAGCCTCTACTACACTAGACTACCCCACCCAAGTGTTATGCTGGAACACAAGCCAGCCTAATCCATATTACAAGCACGCCCGAGTTTGTCAACTTGCATGACATCACGATTTCACGATTTCGCCTCTTGGGCACACGATTCATAATTTCACGATTTTTCTCAAGTTATGTCATTCCGTCATTATATTCCATCAACACATTCCATCAGGGTGCACGAGCATAGAAAGTTATCAGCAGGCATTATAGTAGAACACATTAATAGCGAGTCTTGGTTTAACAAACAATGTAACCGCACTTTAAAACACCTGGGAAGATTGCACACTTGAATGTCAGAATGTCTCAGATCAAAGCGACTAAGCAAGACATGTAAAAAGTACACCTGCATATCGGGATATCTCAATTTAAAGCAATCGGAGAAAAGCAACGGTAAGAATGTACACTTGCATATCTTGATGTCTCTGTTTAAACAATCAAAAGTAACAGTTATAAAAGAAAAGAACACTTGCCTGATATAGTCGATATCGGGTGTTCGAGTGGACGCAACAATGGGCGTGATATATCTGTGCCAACGGGTACGTGATATCAGGCTTAAGGAATTAAAATATAAATTCTAACTTATTATACATACAGTATTATCAATACTGATTTAAATAACATTTACTGTTCTTCCTAACATGGACATATAAATGTAACACCCAACTAATTAAGGTAGCCACCCAACTTTCTGTTAATATTAACTCCAAACAGTATACTACTGACTAATAAAATAATATAAATCTAATCTCAGCAATATGGGGTTTCAATACAGATTATACAAATTTTTTTATTGTCCTATATCATCTCACAACTTTATAATTCACATAATAAAACATTTAATGGGACATGTAACTTAAGTGATATGCGTAGTACTGTACTACAACAATATATATATATATATATATATATATATATATATATATATATATATATATATATATATATATATATATATATATATATATATATATATATATATAGATCATAAAACTCATATTAGCTTACATGGATGCTGCCCTCGTTTCCGTTGTTTGCAGGTGGGGCATGCGGCGGTCTGCGACGACAAGGGAGCGGCATGCTGAAGGTCGAGGGGGACGAGGGGGCCGATGAACGGGCGGCGGTCCGCTGCTGTCGTTGTTCGCTGATGGTGGCTGCGCCGTGGCAGGGATCGGGCGGTAGATGATGCGGCTAGGGGGAGGGTGGCTCTGTTTAGCAAAGCAGGGGCAATGGGGTCGGGTTCTTGGCAGGAGATGTCGAGGGGAACGTTGGGAAGGGCTGCGTATAGCTGAGCAATGGAGGTAGTGGCGACTGAGCGGTGAGCTCGAGGCGAGAGGTCAAAGTACGGGCTGTCGTCGACAAGAGAGGCCGGGGGTTCGGTGTCAGTTGTAGGGCTGGCGAATGAACGGAGAGGGGGAGGCCGCTGCTCAGCTCTTACGTGGAGAACAAAAGAGGACAGGGCGCTGTGCAGGTTCGATGGGTTTCAGGAGCTTGTGAGGTGCTCTTGGGGATCCGACGGGTGATCTGAGAAGGGGAGGGTGGCGGTCGGCGGACGAGGCCACGGCGGCAAGCATCGGGATGAGCGGTAGGTTCTGTTGTAGGAGGAGGAAGGAGGAGGGGAAACAGCTCGAGACGACGGGGTTGTTGGCCTCGTCGGTGTGAGGGAGGAAACAACGAGGGGAAACGGGGGTCTCCACGGCGAGGGAGGTGGGAAGCGGACGGCCCGGCGTGCAGCGGTGGCAAAGAGCCCACGGGGAGGGGCGGACGTGCGGTGGCGATGTCGGGAAGCTCGCCGGGGCGCTGTGGATCTCGCAGTCGATGCCGGCGCAGGGAGGAGGCCGGTGCAGGTTGAGCGTTGGCGTTGAGGGAAGGAGGCGCCGTGAGGGTGGAGGTCGCGTGTGTTGCGCGTGGAGGAGATGCGAGGGGGAGGAAGGAAGGTAGGAGGCAGCATCGGTATTTGTAGCGTGGAGAAAAAGGAGATGGGGGCGGCTGTAGGAAGAGAGTAGGGTGAAAATGAAAGCCCTAGGATTTATTAAATAGGAGTCAGGGGAGGTAGCAGTAGGTCCTAGGTTAAAACAATGTATAGAGTTGTTGTGTCATGGTTAGAGTCTAGTCTGTTGAGGTTTTTGTATAGAGAAAGACCTAGTTACTATTTAAAGAAATATAGGGTTGAGGGTGCTGCTAATTTTGTGTGTGGGTTTTAAATAGGACAGCACGTGAAAGTTTGAAAAGCCTAGAGCAAAATACAGGGGAGCACGTGAACACGGTTTAGGGTCTAGGTTTATTTTAGTTTCTCCTCTTTCATGTTGTGTGTGTGAGTGTGTAAAGGTGGGTGTGGCTGGGGTAAATTAGGGTAGAATTATATTAGGAAATAATTTGAAATAGGATTTAATGGCTTGATAATCAATAGATTTAATAGGAGAATTAGAGCTAATTAATCAGGTTATAAATGGGTTATAATAGGAAAGCTCTGAAAGGAAATTAATTAGGTTTTATTAGGATTTATTAGGAAGGTTTTTTTTTCAAACATTAAAACGTTTTAAAAATGGACTTGAAATTTGAATTTAAAATTAGAAAATTTAAACTAATTTATGGGAAAAGATATTTTCAAAATAATTATTATGAAGGATAATTTGAGTTATAGAAATAGTCGTAAAACAATTATAGAAACAAATCGGCTACTAGAAAAGATACGCACGAAATACATTTAAAAGACGAATACACGTATGACATAGCACAAGTACATAGCACAAGTACGAAAAGCTGATGCGTATAAAGTATGGGTTATGGAAGATCGTAAGACAAGGATGGGAAATGTAATCAATGGGTTTTAATAGGATCTAATAAGGAAAGATTTGGAATATAGTCAATAAGATTTAATAGGTTTACACAAAGGAATTATAGCTAATCAATAGATTCAAAAGGGCCTAAAAATGGAAGGATGCATTTGGATTTTTAAAGTAAAAAGATTTGAATTCAAATTCGAATTCGAATTTGAATAACAGTAACAAAAGACATTAAAAATAATTTTGGAAGTGATAATAGTAATGATAATAGGTATGGGACAAAATAGAAGTGGTGACAGGAAAAATATACGTGGAAAATACAGATAATAGTAATGATAAAAACGGGTTGTTACATTCTACCCACCTTAAAAAAATTCCGTCCTCGGAATTTCTTAAGTCAGATAAGAATCAAAGGAAAACTGGATAGATCACGGGTGAAGGTGATATCAGAGGGATGAAATTTGTTGGACTGAAAAAAGTCTAAGATAGGAACGATTTGCAATCAATCGACACCTAGGACAAGACAAAGTCAAGATAGGCACATTCATGATAGGAATCATCAAATGTGAAGATGTGATAGGACTCAGATGTTATCGTTCGTCACCAGCTCGTCATCACTAACTTCCTCGATGACCAAAGAGAACTTCCGTTGGATCCATCTTCGTTTCGAGTGTGTGGTCTACCTACCAAGCTGTAAAAGAAACAAGATAACATTTGCGTACAATGTCTATCTAGACAATCTGGCTAATAATGACATCCCTATTGTTCAGAGTAATTTGTAGAATGCACGACCTGCATGGGCCACCACTAAAACCTGTCACGCCCCGCTTCCCATTATACTTGGGAGCGAGGACGCGAGCGGGCCCGCTTGGGCTGGATCGGTGAAACTCCAACCTAATAAGCGTCTGTGGGTAAACCGTAAACAGGTTCTTGCATTTCAAACTCAGAACAAAAGGAAATTTCATTATTATTACATTGATGTCCAGATTTACAGGTACACAAATAAGGCCAACTTGGCCATTAGAAACAGAACTACAACCAAAAAAATACACCTGAACAAGATTACAACAATTATTAAATTTCAGCGACGTTGCGAAGGCTCGTTGTTCTCCAGCAGCGGATCTCAGCGTCTGGGCACCCTGGTCAAGCTGCTCAGTCTCTAGGATTGCTCCTCTGCAAAATCTGTCTAATACCTGACGTATATTTCACAAGACAAGAAATATACGTCAGCGAGGGTCGCTCGGCAAGATTTAAAACATTAGTGGGAAAAAGACCCTCGGCAAGGTTTTCGAAAATCATTCATATGGCAAAAGGAGTGACATAATAAGATTACAAATAAGTAAAGCGTGTCAGCATAGGAATCATATGGCATGTCAGATGAGATGTACAGAATGACAAGTATAGCAATTGTAGTGTGCAAGGTAATAAACATGGCAATGTGGTGTGTACAGCAATAAGCATGGAAATGTGGTGTGTACAACAATAAGCATGGAAATGCGGTGTGTACAGCAATAAGTGTAACAGGTGTAGTACGTACAGCAATGAGTATGACAAATGTAGTGCATAAAGTAACATGTGACGTACATGGCTTTTGTAATGCACAAAGTAAAGGTACGACATTAGCGATGTACAAAGTAAAACATGACATAAACTTAGTCGGTAGTTCACAATAGTAGCTGAAGTAAACAAGAGTGCCAACCTCTACCTAATCTAGTGACAAGCCCAGTGTCTGAGGGGGAGGTGACCAGCATCACACCCAAGTCGACGGGAGCTACCCGTGACTCTATACTCACCGACCCGGCCAGGTGTCGGTCAAGTTCACCACTAGAGTGTAATCCAGCTTTCCAGCCTCTACTACACTAGACTACCCCACCCAAGTGTTCTGCTGGAACACGTGCCAGCCTAATCCATATTACAAGCACGCCCGAGTTTGTCAACTTGCATGACATCACGATTTCACGATTTCGCCTCTTGGGCGCCCGATTCATAATTTCACGATTTTTCTCAAGTTATGTCATTCCGTCATTATATTCCATCAACACATTCCATCAGGGTGCACGAGCATAGAAAGTTATCAGCAGGCATTATAGTAGAACACATTAATAGCGAGTCTTGGTTTAACAAACAATGTAACAGCACTTTAAAACACCTGGGAAGATTGCACACTTGAATGTCAGAATGTCTCAGATCAAAGCGACTAAGCAAGACATGTAAAAAGTACACCTGCATATCGGGATATCTCAATTTAAAGCAATCGGAGAAAAGCAGCTGTAAGAATGTACACTTGCATATCATGTTGTCTCTGTTTAAACAATCAAAAGTAACAGTTATAAAAGAAAAGAACACTTGCCTGATATAGTCGATATCGGGTGTTCGAGTGGACGCAACAATGGGCATGATATATCTGTGCCAACGGGTACGTGATATCAGGCTTAAGGAATTAAAATATAAATTCTAACTTATTATACATACCGTATTATCAATACTGATTTAAATAACATTTACTGTTCTTCCTAACATGGACATATAAATGTAACACCCAACTAATTAAGGTAGCCACCCAACTTTCTGTTAATATTAACTCCAAACAGTATACTACTGACTAATAAAATAATATAAACCTAATCTCAGCAATATGGGGTTTCAATACAGATTATACAAATTTTTTTATTGTCCTATATCATCTCACAACTTTATAATTCACATAATAAAACATTTAATGGGACATATAACTTAAGTGATATGAGTAGTACTGTACTACAACATTATATATATATATATATATATATATATATATATATCATAAAACTCATATTAGCTTGCATGGATGCTGCCCTTGTTTCCGTTGTTTGCAGGTGGGGCATGCGGCGGTCTGCGACGACAAGGGAGCGGCATGCTGGAGGTCGAGGGGGACGAGGGGGCCGATGAACGGGTGGCGGTCCGCTGCTGTCGTTGTTCACTGATGGTGGCTGCGCCGTGGCAGGGATCGGGCGGAAGATGATGCGGCTAGGGGGAGGGTGGCTCTGTTTAGCAAAGCAGGGGCGATGGGGTCGGGTTCTTGGCAGGAGATGTCGAGGGGAACGTTGGGAAGGGCTGCGTATAGCTGAGTAATGGAGGTAGTTGTAATGCCCTACCAGCTACTGCACAAGTACTAGAGGGGGGGGAATAGTACTTTAAAATAATAAGGTGTATAATTCCAAATTAAATTGCACACAACTACCAAATCAATTTGCGGAAGCTTAAATTGAATGACAACATTGAAATTAACAATGCTAACAAACGATGTTAATGGGTTCGGATCCACCCAAGTCTCCTCGACTTGTTCCCGGTGATCCTACGTCCCAACCACCCGGATCCCCTCCGGATACTTGAGTTAGAAACCCTAACTCAAGATTTCCACTATGAATATCTTGTGAAAAACCTTCACAAGATCAAATCATACATGCAATGGCAAAGTGAATCCCACAACCCGGGATCACAAACTTCTCTCACAACCGAGAGAATCACAAAGCAATATTAAAGAGTTTAATATGAAATAAACAAGCTTACCACAAAATCCTATACCTTGAGTTTTTCTTACCCAATAGGTGGAATGAAGGATTTGAGGAAGATGAAGTTACCAAACCCTAGCACCAAGGAAATGAGCAGCAATGAGTGCCTAGGGATGATTTGGAAACTTGAATCAAGCAATAGCTTGAAGAGCTCACCAAGAACAAGCTTCTCTCTACATCTAGAAATGAGAGAGAATGGGTTTCTTGTGAGGAAGAGAGCTTTAGATTTGAGGGAGAATGGCTATCTCTTTAGAACTCAATGAATCTCTTAATGGCAGCTCTATTGAAGATAGAAATGACCTAGGTTCGTATTTATAGGGTCCCACAAAAACAAGTTAGGTCATTCTCCAACGGAAAGAAATCTGTGAGGATTAGTCGGTCAAAGAACAAACACTGACCGACTAGATCATCAACTAGTCGGTCAGTCACAAAGCATGGACCGACTAAGAGCAGATCTGAGAAGAGATAGAATTTCAGACCTAGAAATCTAGTCGGTCCAAGAAGACTGTCTGACCGACTAGTTTCACAACTAGTCGGTCATCCAATGAACGTAGACCGACTAAGAGGCAAAACAACTTAGTCTGAAGGCAAGTTGACTTAGTCGGTCCAAGAACAAAAGTTGACCGACTAGATTGTCAACTAGTCGGTCATCAAACGTTCTTAGACCGACTAACGGTAAACAGTAGCTTAGGAGAATTTTAGAGTGAACAGTAAGTCTCAACTAGTCGGTCAAAGAAGCATCACTGACCGACTAGTTCACAAACTAGTCGGTCGGTGAGTCAACGTAGACCGACTAACTGTAAACAGTAAAGTCCAAGAAATTAAGGAATCAAACTAGTCGGTCCAAGAACAGTTGCCAACCGACTAGATCACCATCTAGTCGGTCAGTACTTGTTCTTGTACCAACTAACATGCACAACAAAGTCTGAATCGAAGCGCGACGCTTCGAGGAAGTTAGAATGAACATGTGCAAGGATCCTAGAGCTACGAAATGAGCGTAATGAAGATAGAAACGTAAGATATACTCAAGGCTTAACATTCTATCAATCGAAACTAAAAGACTATAAATAAAACCTTAATAAACGGTCTTTGAGAGCTTCGATTGAATCTTCATAACTTCCAAAGCGTTGCAGGAGCTTCAACGAAGCTTTAGGCATGAATATGAGCTTTGGAAAGTGTTGAGATGTCGCTTTGAATATTCTCGTGAAATTGGCGACGATCTCCAATACTGCGCTCACAAATTGTTAGTTCATGAATTATTTATGTTTGCTCATCATCCAAAACCAAATCCGGGGAGTGCAATATTCAACATTCTCCCCCTTTTTGGTGATGACAAACCAACATAAATAATAATCAAAGATAATAATTCAAATGTAAAATACTTACTCCCACTGCATTGATGACACGTTAATTCCAAAATGAATATAAATGACTTGCATCAAGCAGACGAGTAAGATAAATAAAATGAATTGATTTGTGAAATATCGGATTTTGAAAATCCTTATATGTATCTTAACTCCCCCTGAATCTAACATATCAAACTAGATTCTTGGAAATTGAGTTAAATTTTCATTTGCGCTATTTATTATCATTATCTCTCCCCCTTTGGCATTATCCCAAAAAAGGGGGGCATACAACGACAACAATTAGGAAATGTAAAATCCAACATCGGGAGTCGTAGACAATGACGATGGAACTAATTTTGACACCAAGGGAAAAAAATTGTGGAAATCAAATCAAGGTGTGCCAAAATGTCCATTATCAATAAAAATCAACGATAATCAAAATCATCAAAAAAAATACCAAAGAATTATTCATTTCTTGAATAAAGAAACATACTCTTCAATATTCAATATTCGTGGTTAATTTTGTGCATGGAAAACAATTCTATACAATTATAGAATTTAAATCTATTTAACCAAGTTTTTATGCGTCGAGCGACGAAATGACATTTCAAATGTATGCAACGAATATTAAAATTTACACGACGAATAAAAGACAAAGTGAACGATGATGAACATATATATATATAGAGACAACATGAGTACATCCAAAAAGATATCACATCGAATATATGAGGTACATCATATGAAGTGAGACACAACATCTATATAAACAACAAAAAGTACATCATCATCATCAACATCGTCATATCATAAAATCCAACACCGACAACCAGAAAGCACAAAAAGAATACATCAAAGCATCTCTCAACCCTATCCTAACCCAAAACACTCTCACTAAAATATATCATCCAGAATGTATATGGAGAGTCCTCGGAACAACGATCACGGGGAGGAGGCTGGATCTGCAGCGTCCGTGGGTCCAGTCGACGGAGTGGACTCAGGCTCTGTAGGGAGAAGAGGTGTCTCAACAGATGGAATCGTCGGGGTAGGAGTGGAGATCTCAGCAAAAGGCTCAACAGCAGCATGAGTCTCGACAGAAGCAGCAGCAGCAGATACATGAGCAGGCTCGGAAACTGGGTCAGCAGCAGGCTCAGAAGGCTGAAGAGCTGCAACAGATGGCTCTGGAACACCGGAAGTGGTGGCAACTCCAGGAGCAGAAGTGGAAGTACCAGCAGCAGCAGCAGCAGTGGCCTCATCGCCACGGGCAAAAGAAGTAGCAAGCTCGTCGAGCTCCTCATCGTCCATCTCCTCGGCCTCAGACACCGAAGGAGGAAGCTCAATCCCCATCATACGAGCCATACGGCAGACTACCTCCTCAGTACGAGCCAAACGGGAGTCGTGCTGACGAAGTAGGCGTACGACATCGTCCAATGTAGCAGGGGAAGATGAGGCAGCAGCAGCTGACGGAGTAGACTGAGAAGCAGATGCGGTAGACCTCTGCACGTGACGAAGAGCCGCTAAAGATTTCTTCACGGCCGTCGCGTTCAGAGGCGTACCCAAAGGACGCTCATCGTCAGGAGGGAGGGGGACTCGGAAATGACGGAATACGAGAGTCAACAGGCAAGGGTATGGAATGTGCGCAGACTTATTGGTCTTGCGTATACACTCGAAAGAATCCATCTTATCGAGTATCACGCGAGCCCAATTTATCTCGCACCCCAAGAAAAGAGCGTATATGAGTTTCAAGAACGGCTGGGATGGGAGTGAAGAGGATCCATACTTAGGGAGGAGACACGACTTCAAAATCAGGTTAAGAACCCACGCATTCGGCTTAAAATATTTCGATGGAACACCAATGAATGCGGAGGGGATAACCTGGAAAATCTCAGAAAGAATAGACTGATCCAAGGAAGAAATGTCGTCAACGGAAATGTCCGAAGGGAGGAGACCACACGACGCACAACCAAGGATCTCCCCCAAGATTTCTGCCGTGAGAACTATAGGAGTTCCCAAGACAGTCGTCTCAATGGAGTGGCTGGCATCGTACTGGCCTCGAATACGGTTGGCATAGAACAATTTCACGAGGCGAGGGTACGGTTTGGGATTGGCCTTGGGGTCGTATCGGAGATAATCTAGAAGGCCACTATAAGACAGAAGATCAGCAAGGCCGAGAAAATCAGAGAACTGAACGTAATGCTCCAACAGCAGTGGACAGTGTTCTATACGGTTGTACGCGGCGAGACACTGAGGGTCATCGCGGCACAACGATATGTCTACACCGCCAACTGGCATAGGAGCTTTACCCTTGGCCTTACGGGTCTTCGGAGGTGGAGTGGGTTCCCTAGTAGGCTCATCCTCAGGAATAAAATCAGTGTCGGAATCGGGAGGAGTAGCCGGAGTGTGAAGAATATGCTTTTTGGTCTTGGATTTGCGGGTTTAACTATGGCAGTCCTAGGCTTCTTAAGAGGAGGCGACGAAGGAGAGGCTTGGGTAGACTTGGCACGACGCTTAGGCTTCGGGGGATTCCTAGGGTCGGAAGGCCCTACGGTCATAGGAGAAGCCCCGGAAGAGGCGATCGGAATGCGAGTCTTAGCCATAGCACTACGAGCACAATCAAGTAATCACGGAGGATCAACAACCCTAAGCACAAAACCTAGAAGCTAGCACAAAACCCTAGAACACCAAATGAAATCGAACACACAAACCCTAGAGGAGAAATTTCGAAACCCTAGAAAACCTAGGAGGAGAAAACGAACCCTAGGGCAAGAAATTGACCTAGGAGAGGGAGGGAGATACCTAGGAGGTGGAGTCGACGGCGGCGGACGGCGGGGATGGCCGGAGATTTGGCCGGAGACGACGGATTTTGAAGGAGGGTTCGATCGGGGTTTTGGGGTTTTCGAGTTTGAGCTGAGAGGAAACCGACTAAAAATGAAATTAGTCGGATGAAAAATGAGTATAAGTCGGTTGGAAGACGAAAAGACTCAACTGCCCTAACCCACTTAGTCGGTCACAGTTCAAGTACTGACCGACTAGATTACGATCTAGTCGGTCGGTCAATGAGCTTGAACCGACTAAGTCGAAACAGTAGCTCAGAGTGATTTTTAGGGCTAGATTTAGTCGGTCGCAGTATACTTACTGACCGACTAGTTTTCAATCTAGTCGGTCGGAAAGTGTACTATGACCGACTAACGAAAGAAAAAGATAGGAGATGGATATTTGCTTGATCTAGTCGGTCTGAGTTCATTTGCTGACCGACTAGATGAGCATCTAGTCGGTTGACAAGTGAACTGAAACCGACTAGAAGAGTCCAAAAATAGAAATTTGATTTCTCTTCACAAACCACTTGGATGAAACATCCTAACTCACTCATTAGTCATCTAAATTACCCCATAAAACGTCGAAATCTTAAGTACGACATTGAAATACGAATTCGAGCAATAAATTCGAATAAATCACATAAAATTCCCAAAAATTCAATTAATCTAGCATGAATGAAATATCGCGAAATATATTAACATGCAAGATGATTGAATTTAAATATGAATCCTATATCTCGGATTCACCCATAATCCCCAAATCTCGACGCAACCGCACAAAGGAGTCCTCCTTTAGGGGTTTCGTGAAAATATCGGCGATTTGCTTTTGGGTTTCAACGTACACTAAAATGATGTCCTTTTTAGCAACATGATCATCTAAGAAATGGTGTCGGACATCTATGTGTTTCGATCGGGAATGGTGCACCGGATTCTTTGAAAGACAAATAGCACTTTGGTTATCCACCATGATAGGGCTAGTATCACAATGAATACCAAAATCCTTCAATGTGTGTCTCATCCAAAGAACCTGGGCACAAGCGGCACCGGCGGCAATGTATTCCGCCTCGGTGGTTGAAAGTGATACCGAATTTTGCTTCTTGGAAAACCAAGAGACAAGAGAATTTCCTAGAAAATGGCAAGTGCCACTAGTACTTTTCCTGTCGGATTTGCATCCCGCATAATCAGCGTCACTATATGAGACTAACTCATATGTGCTAGATCTCGGATAAAGTAATCCAAAATCTAATGTGTAACTTAGATAGCGAAAAATACGTTTTACCGCTACAAAGTGAGAATCCTTAGGTTGAGACTGATAACGAGCACATATGCATACGGCAAACATAATATCGGGCCTACTTGCGGTAAGATAAAGCAAACTACCTATCATACCTCGATATAGACGAATGTCTACATCCTTACCGCCCGTATCCTTGTCAAGATGCGTAGTCGTGCTCATTGGAGTCTTTTTCCCGGAGGCATTCTCCATTCCAAATCGCTTTAGAAACTCCACCGTGTACTTCGTTTGGTGGATGAAGATTGCATCGTTCATTTGGCGAATTTGGAGACCTAAGAAATATTTGAGTTCGCCCATGTGGCTCATCTCAAATTGTTCCTTCATCACATTAGAAAACTCTTCGCAAAGAGCGAAGTTAGTAGCACCGAAAATGATATCATCAACATAAATTTGAACTAATAAAATATCATTATTTGCATGCTTCATAAAAAGTGTTGAATCGGCTTCGCCCATTTTAAAATTCAAATCCAAAAGAAAATTCTTTAGGCGATCATACCAAGCTCGAGGAGCTTGTCTCAAACCATAAAGAGCTTTCTTTAGTTTAAAAACGTGATTCGGAAATTTTTCATTTATGAAGCCCGGAGGTTGAGAAACGTAAACTTCCTCAACGACATCTCCGTTTAAAAATGCACTTTTAACATCCATTTGAAATAATTTAAAATTCTTATGGCATGCAAAAGACAAAAGTAATCTAATTGATTCTAATCTAGCTACCGGAGCGAAAGATTCTTCGAAATCGATACCTTCCTCTTGACGATAGCCTTGAGCTACTAACCGAGCTTTGTTCCGGACGACGACTTGGTTTTCGTCGGTTTTGTTCTTGAAGATCCACTTTGTCCCTATGACGGTGTGGTTCTTCGATGGCAATGGAACAAGCTCCCAAACTTCATTCCTCTCGAATTGAATGAGCTCCTCCTCCATGGCTAAGATCCAAGCGCTATCTTCGCATGCTTCATTAATATTCTTTGGCTCTATTGATGAGGCAAAGGCACAATTTGCGAAGTGGTGAACTTGCGATCTCGTCTTGACACTATCATAGATATTGCCAATGACTTGCTCATGGGGATGGTCACGAATCGAATGAAGCCGTTTGGGAATACCTTGATCACTAGGAACATTCTCAACAACTTCATTAGTTGGGTTAGTCTCAATAGAATCATTAGAATCATTAGACTTAGAATTATCAAACGAATCACATAAAACATCCATAGAATCATTATCATTTGAAATTCTAGTTGGAACAAATCCTTCATTAAATGAGACATGAAGCGATTCCTCGATCGTTGAGGTTCGTTTGTTGAATATCCAGTAGGCTTTGCTACGCGTAGAATATCCAACAAAAATCCCCTCATCGGATCTCGGATCGAATTTGTCCAAACTACCATATGTGTTCTTAATAAAACATTTCGAACCAAAAACACGAAAATGTTTAACTTGAGGCAACCTACCAAACAACAATTCATAACAAGTTTGTTTAGTGCCGGGCCTCAAAAGTATTCTATTAAACACATAGCAAGCGGTGTGTACCGCTTCCGCCCAAAATTCATGGCCAAGTTGGCTATCATCAAGCATAGTGCGAGCACACTCCACTAGCGTCCTATTCTTTCTCTCAACTACACCATTTTGAGGAGGTGCACGAGGGAAAGAGAAGGTGTGAGTAATACCAACTTCATCACAAAATGTCTCAAAAGACTCATTCTCAAATTCACCTCCATGATCACTACGAATAGTGACAATGGTGGTTCCTAAGAGATTTTGTACTTTCTTAACAAAAATTGTGAAGTTTTCAAAAGCTTCATTTTTATTACACAATGAAAATACCCAAGTAAATCTTGAATAGTCATCTACGATGACAAGTCCATACCTTGCATTTCCTAAGGAAGCTACTCTAGTTGGCCCAAATAAATCTAGATGTAATAGCTCTAGTGGCCGTTTAGTAGAGATGCTTTTCTTAGGTTTAAATGAAGATTTAGGAAGCTTGCCGCGTTGACAACAATCACAAAAACTTTTCTTTTCAAAAACAAGCTTCGGAAAACCTTTAATGGAATTCAATTTTGAAAGCTTATATAGTGTTCCAAAGTTCACAGTCCAAAGCGTCGATGCCATAAGTGTTGTTCACTTGTGTTGGCAACGAGACATTGTTCATATGACTTAGGAAGATCCAAAATATAAATGTCTTTACGACGAGTTCCGGAAAATAATAATTTTTCATTATCCTTTCTTAAAATATGACACAATCCTTTCGCAAAGCTAACTTTGTAACCTTTGTCACAGAGTTGACTTATTGAAATAAGATTATGATTTAAACCACTAACAAGATAAACATCACTAATTAGGGGTTTAGAGGGGTTACCGACTTTACCAACACCTATGATGGTTCCGCTCTCGTTGCCTCCAAATACGACGCGGTTTCCATTTGCAATGGGAACCACTCCGGAGAGCAATCGAGCGTCACCCGTCATGTGTTTTGAGTACCCGCTATCGAGTATCCAATTCCCTTTGGAGCTAAATTTAAATTTGTTGCTCCTTCCCTTTTTCTTTTCCTTGAGTACCTAAAGATAGACACTTTCATATCATGGTACCCAAGGTCATTGGGTCCAAGGGATTAGACCTTTGGAAGCCAAGTCCAAGTGGACTTAGACTTCCCCACATAATTCTTACTATGCACAACATCCGAAAAATAAGCATTCATGTACATTTGTTTTTCGTCCATGCTTGTGTCCTTTGGGCTCCAAATAGTGAATATTTTGGGAGCCATCATCCTATTGGGTGCATGCATGCGACGTTGATTTCTACGTGATGCATGTTGTGGATAGGCATACGGGACATGATGGAATGGTGCACGACGAGAATTATTCATATGATGCGGTGGGTGAACATATGCATGTGTGGGAACACGTGCGTGAGGGTGTCTCACTTGGTGTGCACGTGCCCGAGAATGTGTTGCATAAAAATCATCATATGTGTGAGATGGTGGAGTAGGACGTGTGTTCCTACGTGGCATGGCATTTGTGTACATATAAGCATGGCCCTTCTTTGGAGGTCCACCCATAGTGGGTTTCTTTCCGAAAGAGGGTGTGGACGAGGTGAAAGCACCATTGGTAGATGAACTACCAATAGAGTGTTTGCTACCACTCGTAGAGTCACCGGAAGTTGGCCTAACAAAGGTAGTGGCCGCTTTGGATGGACATCCCATCGTATACCCCAAACCAATGTGGTGATTGGCCGGAAGTAAGTCACTTAGGATTTTATCCAAATGGTCCTTACCTTTATTGAATCTATTGATTCGGCCTAATGTGTTCTCATAATTCTCTTTGAGAGAACGCATTGAAGTATCTAAAGTGGATACTTGCGATGTGAGCACATAAACACGAGATTTAAGATTCTCGTTCTCAATACTCAAGGTTGAGTTTTGAGAAGTTAAATCCGCTATCTTATGTTCTTCCGCATCCTCAATGCTAACATGTTCGAGTTTAGATTTGAGATTCACAATCTCATTTCTTAACTCTTCAACAACGGTGTCGTTGTTGGTGATGATATTCTTAGGCGATGTTTGAATGCTAGCTAGGTCATCTTTTACCTTAGTATATCTATTTACTAACTTAGTGTATTTTGACCAAAGTTGAGAGTTAGCATTTCTAAGATCATCCATCGTTACCTCATCGCTTTCGTCATTACTATCATCGGAAGAGGAGGATCCTTGATCGTTCTCCTCTCTTGCCATGAAGCACATATGTGCTTGCTCCACTTTCTCATCATCCGACTCTCCGCTTGAGGAATCCTCGGAGTCGGTGAATGTTGCTCCGACAAGTCCTTTCTTGTACCCCTTTTTGTATTTCTTGGACTTATCGAATTTTGGCGCCCTCCACTTCTCCTTTTGTTTGTTGAGAGGACACTCCGCTTTTATGTGTCCTGGCTTATTGCACTTGAAACACAAAGGAGAGGAGGAGGCGTTAGAAGAACCAAATTTACCTTTGTTCTTGAAGTTACCTTTCCGGAAGAAACGGTTGAACTTCTTGGCCATGAGTGCCATGGACTCCAAGTCCAACTCGTTTTCCGAGTCTTCATCATCGGAAGATGTGGATGAAGCCGCCTTGAATGCAATCGCCTTTTTCTTAGGCGCATCTAGGTTCAAATATGACTTCATCTTTTCTTGTAGCTTCACCTTGCTATCTTTGCGTACCTCGTATGACATCAAAGTACCCATTAGTTGAACTACGGTATATTTGTTCATGTCATTACCTTCCTCGATGGCGAAGGTACGTTTTTCCCAAGAAGAGGGAAGTCCTTCAATAAGCTTTAAGCACTTCTCCTTTTGAGTGTAGATCTTGCCGAGGGCCTCTAACTCGTTTATTATGTCAACGAAGCGAGCGTAATATTCTTTCATCTTCTCGCCCTGTTGCATATGAAACATTTCGTAATCTTTGGTTACGACTACGAGTTTAGAGTCTCTTACCCGACTCGTCCCTTCATGTAGTATGAGGAGAGAGTTCCAAATTTGATATGCACTCTTACATGTGCATATCTTATTGAAGTCCTCGGGCTCCAATGCGCATTGCAAGGCGTTCATTGCCTTGGCATTGCTTACCTCCGCGGCGACCTCCGCGGTAGTCCATTTCTCAAAATCTTCTTCTTCGGGCTCGATGTACTCCTTCATTGTAGTCCTCCATAAAGATGCACTTCGGAGGAAGGTTTCCATCCGACATTTCCAGTACACGTAGTTGGTACCGTTGAAGAATGGAGGCCTTGTAGAGGAATGTCCTTCCATCACCGATGACGCTCCTTCACGGTTCCTGAAGGTGTCGTAGTTGGAAGGTGGAGGCACGGTCTTGTTGTCGTTGGCAGACATAGCTGAGTATCTGGCTCTGATACCAAATGTAATGCCCTACCAGCTACTGCACAAGTACTAGAGGGGGGGTGAATAGTACTTTAAAATAATAAGGCGTATAATTCCAAATTAAATTGCACACAACTACCAAATCAATTTGCGGAAGCTTAAATTGAATGACAACAATGAAATTAAAAATGCTAACAAACGATGTTAATGGGTTCGGATCCACCCAAGTCTCCCCGACTTGTTCCCGGTGATCCTACGTCCCAACCACCCGGATCCCCTCCGGATACTTGAGTTAGAAACCCTAACTCAAGATTTCCACTATGAATATCTTGTGAAAAACCTTCACAAGATCAAATCATACATGCAATGGCAAAGTGAATCCCACAACCCGGGATCACAAACTTCTCTCACAACCGAGAGAATCACAAAGCAATATTAAAGAGTTTAATATGAAATAAACAAGCTTACCACAAAATCCTATACCTTGAGTTTTTCTTACCCAATAGGTGGAATGAAGGATTTGAGGAAGATGAAGTTACCAAACCCTAGCACCAAGGAAATGAGCAGAAATGGGTGCCTAGGGATGATTTGGAAACTTGAATCAAGCAATAGCTTGAAGAGCTCACCAAGAACAAGCTTCTCTCTAGATCTTGAAATGAGAGAGAATGAGTTTCTTGTGAGGAAGAGAGCTTTAGATTTGAGGGAGAATGGCTATCTCTTTAGAACTCAATGAATCTCTTAATGGCAGCTCTATTGAAGATAGAAATGACCTAGGTTCGTATTTATAGGGTCCCACAAAAACAAGTTAGGTCATTCTCCAACGGAAAGAAATCTGTGAGGATTAGTCGGTCAAAGAACAAACACTGACCGACTAGATCATCAACTAGTCGGTCAGTCACAAAGCATGGACCGACTAAGAGCAGATCTGAGAAGAGATAGAATTTCAGACCTAGAAATCTAGTCGGTCCAAGAAGACTGTCTGACCGACTAGTTTCACAACTAGTCGGTCATCCAATGAACGTAGACCGACTAAGAGGCAAAACAACTTAGTCTGAAGGCAAGTTGACTTAGTCGGTCCAAGAACAAAAGTTGACCGACTAGATTGTCAACTAGTCGGTCATCAAACGTTCTTAGACCGACTAACGGTAAACAGTAGCTTAGGAGAATTTTAGAGTGAACAGTAAGTCTCAACTAGTCGGTCAAAGAAGCATCACTGATCGACTAGTTCACAAACTAGTCGGTCGGTGAGTCAACGTAGACCGACTAACTGTAAACAGTAAAGTCCAAGAAATTAAGGAATCAAACTAGTCGGTCCAAGAACAGTTGCCGACCGACTAGATCACCATCTAGTCGGTCAGTACTTGTTCTTGTACCAACTAACATGCACAACAAAGTCCGAATCGAAGCGCGACGCTTCGAGGAAGTTAGAATGAACTTGTGCAAGGATCCTAGAGCTACGAAATGAGCGTAATGAAGATAGAAACGTAAGATATACTCAAGGCTTAACATTCTATCAATCGAAACTAAAAGACTATAAATAAAACCTTAATAAACGGTCTTTGAGAGCTTCGATTGAATCTTCATAACTTCCAAAGCGTTGCAAGAGCTTCAACGAAGCTTTAGGCATGAATATGAGCTTTGGAAAGTGTTGAGATGTCGCTTTGAATATTCTCGTGAAATTGGCGACGATCTCCAATACTGCGCTCACAAATTGTTAGTTCATGAATTATTTATGTTTGCTCATCATCCAAAACCAAATCCGGGGAGTCCAATATTCAACAGTAGTGGCGACTGAGCGGTGAGCTCGAGGCGAGAGGTCAAAGTACGGGCTGTCATCGACAAGAGAGGCCGGGGGTTCGGTGTCAGTTGTAGGGCTGGCGAATGAACGGAGAGGGGGAGGCCGCTGCTCAGCTCTTGCATGGAGAACAAAAGAGGACAGGGCGCTGTGCAGGTTCGATGGGTTTCAGGAGCTTGCGAGGTGCTCTTGGGGATCCGGCGGGTGATCTGAGAAGGGGAGGGTGGCGGTCGGCGGACGAGGCCACGGCGGCAAGCATCTGGATGAGCGGTAGGTTCTGTTGTAGGAGGAGGAAGGAGGAGAGGAAACAGCTCGAGGCGAGGGGGTTGTTGGCCTCGTCGGTGTGAGGGAGGAAACAGCGAGGGGAAACGGGGGTCTCCACGGCGAGGGAGGCGGGAAGCGGATGGCCCGGCGTGCGGCGGTGGCAAAGAGCCCACGGGGAGGGGCGGACGTGCGGTGGCAATGTCGGGAAGCTCACCGGGGCGCTGTGGATCTCGCAGTCGATACCGGCGCAGGGAGGAGGCCGGTGTAGGTTGAGCGTTGGCATTGAGGGAAGGAGGCGCCGTGAGGGTGGAGGTCGCGTGTGTTGCGCGTGGAGGAGATGCGAGGGGGAGGAAGGAAGGTAGGAGGCGGCATCGGTATTTGTAGCGTGGAGAAAAATGAGATGGGGGCGGCTGTAGGAAGAGAGTAGGGTGAAAATGAAAGCCCTAGGATTTATTAAATAGGAGTCAGGGGAGGTAGCAGTAGGTCCTAGGTTAAAACAATGTATAGAGTTGTTGTGTCATGGTTAGAGTCTAGTCTGTTGAGGTTTTTGTATAGGGAAAGACCTAGTTACTATTTAAAGAAATATAGGGTTGAGGGTGCTGCTAATTTTGTGTGTGGGTTTTAAATAGGACAGCACGTGAAAGTTTGAAAAGCCTAGAGCAAAATACAGGGGAGCACGTGAACACGGTTTAGGGTCTAGGTTTATTTTAGTTTCTCCTCTTTCATGTTGTGTGCGTGAGTGTGTAAAGGTGGGTGTGGCTGGGGTAAATTAGGGTATAATTATATTAGGAAATAATTTGAAATAGGATTTAATGGCTTGATAATCAATAGATTTAATAGGAGAATTAGAGCTAATTAATCAGGTTATAAATGGGTTTTAATAGGAAAGCTCTGAAAGGAAATTAATTAGGTTTTATTAGGATTTATTAGGAAGGTTTTTTTTTTCAAACATTAAAACGTTTTAAAAATGGACTTGAAATTTGAATTTAAAATTAGAAAATTTAAACTAATTTATGGGAAAAGATATTTTCAAAATAATTATTATGAAGGATAATTTGAGTTATAGAAATAGTCGTAAAACAATTATAGAAACAAATCGCTACTAGGAAAGATACGCACGAAATACATTTAAAAGACGAATACACGTATGACATAGCACAAGTACATAGCACAAGTACGAAAAGCTGATACGTATAAAGTATGGGTTATGGAAGATCGTAAGACAAGGATGGGAAATGTAATCAATGGGTTTTAATAGGATCTAATAAGGAAAGATTTGGAATATAGTCAATAAGATTTAATAGGTTTACACAAAGGAATTATAGCTAATTAATAGATTCAAAAGGGCCTAAAAATGGAAGGCTGCATTTGGATTTTTAAAGTAAAAAGATTTGAATTCAAATTCGAATTCGAATTTGAATAACCGTAACAAAAGACATTAAAAATAATTTTGGAAGTGATAATAGTAATGATAATAGGTATGGGACAAAATAGAAGTGGTGACAGGAAAAATATACGGGGAAAATACAGATAATAGTAATGATAAAAACGGGTTGTTACATTCTACCCACCTTAAAAAAATTCCGTCCTCGGAATTTCTTAAGTCAGATAAGAATCAAAGGAAAACTGGATAGATCACGGGTGAAGGTGATATCAGAGGGATGAAATTTGTTGGACTGAAAAAAGTCTAAGATAGGAACGATTTGCAATCAATCGACACCTAGGACAAGACAAAGTCAAGATCGGCACATTCATGATAGGAATCATCAAATGTGAAGATGTGATAGGACTCAGATGTTATCGTTCGTCACCAGCTCGTCATCACTAACTTCCTCGATGACCAAAGAGAACTTCCGTTGGATCCATCTCCGTTTCGAGTGTGTGGTCTACCTACCAAGCTGCAAAAGAAACAAGATAACATTTGCGTACAATGTCTATCTAGACAATCTGGCTAATAATGACATCCCTATTGTTCAGAGTAATTTGTAGAATGCACGACCTGCATGGGCCACCACTAAAACCTGTCACGCCCCGATTCCCATTATACTTGGGAGCGAGGACGCGGGCGGGCCCGCTTGGGCTGGAGCGGTGAAACTCCAACCCAATAAGCGGCTGTGGGTAAACCGTAAACAGGTTCTTGCATTTCAAACTCAGAACAAAAGGAAATTTCATTATTATTACATTGATGTCCAGATTTACAAGTACACAAATACGGCCAACTTGGCCATTAGAAACAGAACTACAACCAAAAAATACACCTGAACAAGATTATAACAATTATTAAATTTCAGCGACGTTGCGAAGGCTCGTTGTTCTCCAGCAGCAGATCTCAGCGTCTGGGCACCCTGGTCAAGCTGCTCAGTCTCTAGGATTGCTCCTCTGCAAAATCTGTCTAATACCTGACGTATATTTCACAAGACAAAAAATATACGTCAGCGAGGGTCGCTCGGCAAGATTAAAAACATTAGTGGGAAAAAGACCCTCGGCAAGGTTTTCGAAAATCATTCATATGGCAAAAGGAGTGACATAATAAGATTACAAATAAGTAAAGCGTGTCAGCATAGGAATCATATGGCATGTCAGATGAGATGTACAGAATGACAAGTATAGCAATTGTAGTGTGCAAGGTAATAAACATGGCAATGTGGTGTGTACAGCAATAAGCATGGAAATGTGGTGTGTACAGCAATAAGCATGGAAATGCGGTGTGTACAGCAATAAGTGTAACAGGTGTAGTACGTACAGCAATGCGTATGACAAATGTAGTGCATAAAGTAACATGTGACGTACATGGCTTTTGTAATGCACAAAGTAAAGGTATGGCATTAGCGATGTACAAAGTAAAACATGACATAAACTTAGTTGGTAGTTCATAATAGTAGCTGAAGTAAACAAGAGTGCCAACCTGTACCTAATCTAGTGACAAGCCCAGTGTCTGAGGGGGAGGTGACCAGCATCACACCCAAGTCGACGGGAGCTACCCGTGACTCTATACTCACCGACCCGGCCAGATGTCGGTCAAGTTCACCACTAGAGTGTAATCCAGCTTTCCAGCCTCTACTACACTAGACTACCCCACCCAAGTGTTCTGCTGGAACACGAGCCAGCCTAATCCATATTACAAGCACGCCCGAGTTTGTCAACTTGCATGACATCACGATTTCACGATTTCGCCTCTTGGGCGCACGATTCATAATTTCACGATTTTTCCCAAGTTATGTCATTCCGTCATTATATTCCATCAACACATTCCATCAGGGTGCACGAGCATAGAAAGTTATCAGCAGGCATTATAGTAGAACACATTAATAGCGGGTCTTGGTTTAACAAACAATGTAACAGCACTTTAAAACACCTGGGAAGATTGCACACTTGAATGTCAGAATGTCTCAGATCAAAGCGACTAAGCAAGACATGTAAAAAGTACACCTGCATATCGGGATATCTCAATTTAAAGCAATCGGAGAAAAGCAGCGGTAAGAATGTACACTTGCATATCATGCTGTCTCTGTTTAAACAATCAAAAGTAACAGTTATAAAAGAAATGAACACTTGCCTGATATAGTCGATATTGGGTGTTCGAGTGGACGCAACAATGGGCGTGATATATCTGTGCCAACGGGTACGTGATATTAGGCTTAAGGAATTAAAATATAAATTCTAACTTATTATACATACCGTATTATCAATACTGATTTAAATAACATTTACTGTTCTTCCTAACATGGACATATAAATGTAACACCCAACTAATTAAGGTAGCCACCCAACTTTCTGTTAATATTAACTCCAAACAGTATACTACTGACTAATAAAATAATATAAACCTAATCTCAGCAATATGGGGTTTCAATACAGATTATACAAATTTTTTTATTGTCCTATATCATCTCACAACTTTATAATTCACATAATAAAACATTTAATGGGACATGTAACATAAGTGATATGAGTAGTACTGTACTACAGCAATATTTATATATATATAGATCATAAAACTCATATTAGCTTACATGGATGCTGCCCTCGTTTCCGTTGTTTGCAGGTGGGGCATGCGGCGGTCTGCGACGACAAGGGAGCGGCATGCTGGAGGTCGAGGGGGACGAGGGGGCTGATGAACGGGCGAAGGTCCGCTGATGTCGTTGTTCGCTGATGGTGGCTGCGCCGTGGCAGGGATCGGGCGGCAGATGATGCGGCTAGGGGGAGGGTGGCTCTGTTTAGCAAAGCAGGGGCGATGGGGTCGGGTTCTTGGCAGGAGATGTCGAGGGGAACGTTGGGAAGGGCTGCGTATAGCTGAGCAATGGAGGTAGTGGCGACTGAGCGGTGAGCTCGAGGCGAGAGGTCAAAGTACGGGCTGTCGTCAACAAGAGAGGCCGGGGGTTCGGTGTCAGTTGTAGGGCTGGCGAATGAACGGAGAGGGGGAGGCCGCTGCTCAGCTCTTACGTGGAGAACAAAAGAGGACAGGGCGCTGTGCAGGTTTGATGGGTTTCAGGAGCTTGCGAGGTGCTCTTGGGGATCCGGCGGGTGATCTGAGAAGGGGAGGGTGGCGGTCGGCGGACGAGGCCACGGCGGCAAGCATCGGGATGAGCGGTAGGTTCTGTTGTAGGAGGAGGAAGGAGGAGGGGAAACAGCTTGAGGCGAGGGGGTTGTTGGCCTCGTCGGCGTGAGGGAGGAAACGGTGAGGGGAAATGGGGGTCTCCACGGCGAGGGAGGCGGGAAGCAGACGGCCCGGCGTGCGGCGGTGGCAAAGAGCCCACGGGGATGGGCGGACGTGCGGTGGCGATGTCGGGAAGCTCGCCGGGGCGCTGGGGATCTCGTAGTCGATGCCGGCGCAGGGAGGAGGCTGGTGCAGGTTGAGCGTTGGCGTTGAGGGAAGGAGGCGCCGTGAGGGTAGAGTTCGCGTGTGTTGCGCATGGAGGAGATGCGAGGGGGAGGAAGGAAGGTCGGAGGCGGCATCGGTATTTGTAGCGTGGAGAAAAAGGAGATGGGGGCGGCTGTAGGAAGAGAGTAGGGTGAAAATGAAAGACCTAGGATTTATTAAATAGGAGTCAGGGGAGGTAGCAGTAGGTCCTAGGTTAAAACAATGTATAGAGTTGTTGTGTCATGGTTAGAGTCTAGTCTGTTGAGGTTTTTGTATAGGGAAAGACCTAGTTACTATTTAAAGAAATATAGGGTTGAGGTTTGATCGCTTCAAAATGCAACCCAAGAGCACAACCTAGTATGGCGCAAATACACGGAGATAAATCCCCGGCAACGGCGCCAAAAACTTGATTGGGCCCCGGATACACACCCGGAGAACGATTGTAGTTTTACCGCAAGCGCACGGTCAAGTGGCGAGCGGGTATCGAACACGAGGAGGTGGTGTTGGTTCCAATCTATCCTAGGTTGGTTTGACTACGAACGTTTTATTGGTGGAGATGGTTATGGTATAATGTAATGGTAATGGTGATGGATGTCGGTGTCGGAGATAGAGAAATCGGTCAGATATCGATTCAAATACAATACAATAAAAGAGTCTAGGGCTAGGGAATCCCCACTACGGATCGTCATTCGTCATTGTGAATAGTGAATCTCAATATTACTAGGCTTGCGTTGAGGTGAACTAGTCGTAACTGAATAGAGAATCAAGCTCACGCTCTCGCGCTATTGCCGGTCTATAGCAAACCTAGATTAGAGCCCACTCTCGTGCAAACCCTAACCTAAGCCACTAGCATTAGGATCGACATCATTGTCTAATCGCTTCTCGAGCCCACTCTCGTGCAAACTCGAGCCACGATCTAGGTTGTGATAGTTCGTATTCGTCCAATCTCTTGCAAACGAATATTGGTATAGATTTACAATTGAAAATCCTAGCTTTGGTCCAATCTCTTGCAAACCAAATCTAGAGAAATCCAATTGTAAATCTAAATCGAATATCTAGGCCTTCCCATCGATTAGAATCCAATCTCTTGCAAATCCCAAATCGATGGAAATCTCTAGCTATCCGTAGTAAATCAATCATAACCTAACCTCCTAGCAATTCTAGCAATTTAGAAATTCATTCATCACAAATATGAAATTAGATCCATAGGGTTCATCCCCAAACCCTAGAACAACAAATCTACTCTAGCATAGCAATAAGGATATGAGAATCAATAGAAATCATTGCTTGCATACAAAAAGATAGAAAAACAAAGATTCAAATAAAAAGAAGAAAATACTTAGCTTGATGAAGATCTTCAATCCAAAGTACAAGCTTTTAGATCCAAGAGGAGGCCTAGGGCATGGCCTAACCTCTAAATTAATTCTAAGAAAAACATATGGGGGCTAAGAAAACATAATGGGGATCCTCTCTAATGGTGGCTACAAAACCCTTATATACTCTCCCAAAAACCCTAGCAAAACTGTCTAAAAAGCCCCCTGAAATTCGGGCCCAAAACTGAATCTGCGCGTGTCCAGAAATCTGCGCCAGTTACGACTCGGCCGAGTGGAAATCTCACTCGGTCGAGTGAAAATCTCACTCGGTCGAGTGGACAGCTCACTCGGTCGAGTGGAAATCTCACTCGGTCGAGTGAGCTTTCCTGCAGAAACTCCAGAAAACAGCACTCTGTCAAAACTGTCAAAAACTGTCAAAAACTGGTCACTCGGCCGAGTGGAAATGTCACTCGGCCGAGTGACACTGACATGCAAATTTCAGCACTGCAGCATCGACTTGCAGAAATTCCCCAGATTTCATCCGACCTCCGATTGACGCGTTCTTGGCGGCGTTGGAATCGTCATGAAGTCTACTATCTATAAAAAATAAGAGAAAAATGCTTTGATAGCTGGAATGATAGCAGATTTCAAAAGAGTGGGAGGCATTCTGAAAATCTGGGCGTTTCGTGTCCTCGGCATCACTCGGCCGAGTGGAAAATGTCACTCGGCCGAGGGGCTTTTGGAACTCGGCCGAGTCGGAGCTCGTAGTCGACTGACGGATTACAGAGAGTTGGACATTTTGGCTTGCCGTCATCTGGGTGCCACTCAGGCCGACGGAGTCTCCGCACTCGGCCGAGTGGGCGTGCGATGCTCGGCCGAGTGCACGCTTATACATCTCTGTTGCGTGTCCGATCTGGTCGGCCGAGCGGCGTCTCAATGCTCAGCCGAGTGACTCCTTCACTCGGCCGAGTGGCATGCTGAAAATGTCCAATCTCCATCTTTTCGCTTCCTCGTCGCTCCTACGACGTTCTTTCTTCTTCCACTCGTCTTCCATTGCAGAATAACCCTCAAAAGGGCCATGGTTGACACTCCGGAGTGGGTGCAAACCCTTTAAGCTCATTTTTGCTCCTGATCGCTCCATATTTCCTGAAATCCGACAAAAACAAGAAATAGTGAAAAGCATCGCAATATTGTCGAATAATCTTGAAAAAGGCAATATGAGCAATCGAAATGGCGTGAAAACATGCAGAAAAAAGGTGTAAAATATGGAGTGATCAAAATCCCCCAAGCTTACCTCTTACTCGTCCTCGAGGAAGATAAGTAGAGAGACGGACTCGGGAGATGAAAATAAAGAAAATGAAATAAAAAAAAGAAAGAACACGAGGTGGAAGAGGTCGCTAGATTCTTCTCTCGGATCTCAAGCCATAAGCTACACATCACGACAACTTGGAAAATACGAATCACATGCTATAAGGATTTCAAATCTTACATAAACATGGTTCTTGCAAGTTTTTAAGAACAACAAAATGGATTCTCTAAATTCATACAATCAATTCATATCCATGTCACGTATTTCATAGGATTTAATATACAAATGTTGGCAATGCACTTTTCAATCAAGAGTTATAACTGAAGCATATAAGAATCACACCAAGCATGCAATAGAGAATGGAATAAGGGACATGGCATTCACATATTTATTTCAAATCATGAAAAATCTCCATATCTAATATATTTTGCAAAGTCTAAGCATTATCGAATATCCCCATTCATGCACGTCTCCACTCTAAGGTCATACTCACTCATTTGGTCAAATGAATTCACCCCCAAGCTTAGCTTGGGGCATCACATCTAAAGGAATATGATAGTGGAAAATGGGATTTTTGCCTTGGTTTTCCCAAGTATTTTGTGCCTCCAATAATGAGATAGAGAAATATCTTTTTTTTTCTTTTGGACTTTGTTTCTCATTTTTCTTTTTGGATTTTTGTAGGAGCTATATGATTTGTATTTTTTGGATTTTGGCTCCTTTTTGGATTTTTGGACTTTTTGGAGCTAACTTTTTCTTTTGTGGGGATTTTTGGGAAATAGATGCGATATAAGTAGCTTTAGGAGGTGAACTCAAGTGACATGTAGAGAATAAAAAGATATATGTGGAGAAGGAAATAATGTAACACTCGGTTCACTCTAAGATGTGCAAGAACGGTTCAATAAAATAATACTTCAATTAAAACTCATATGTAAGTATGTATATTCTCAATCATCTCAATAAAAAGCGAAGTCAAGCGGTAAAGAGTACTTTCATATCAAGCATGCAACCGAAGGTGAATAAGATAATAAGGCGGATGCTTCCGTTATACAATTGATGTGTGAATCTTGGAGCACTTCCAACAAAAGCATACCAAACACTAATCCATACATTCATCTTCAATTAATATCATGCATTCATATAGAGGAATCATCAAAAGAATATATAAGCAAGCACATGGATAGTAGGACTATGAAATACTCTAAGTAGCATGGCAAGGAATAATAAGCATCGTGATGGTTGCTAAAGCAATAAGAGACATCATCATAAGGAACAAATCTAGCGAAAGGAGGAAAAGAAAATAAAGATATAAAATAAAAGAGAGGAAAGAAAAGAAAAAAAAGCACACAATATGATGCATGAACACACATAAAAGGAAAATAAGATGGAGAAATCAAAAAGATGATGCAAAAATTTTGAAAATTTTTAAAAATCCTAAAATAAAGTAAAAATACAACTAATGCATCTAAATGGCATGGAAATGCACTCCCCCAAGCTTAAACTTCACATTGTCCTCAATGTGATCATAATGAAAGAATATGAGGAACACCGGTAATAATAAGGGGGTGAATGAAAAATGATGTTATGAATGACATGAAATCCTAATGCAACTACATGCACATACAATGATGCATGAGAGCGCCTTCCCCCAAGCTTATACCAAACAATCCCATTCAAATGACTCGATCAAAAATGTCATGGCTTTGCTAAGCGAGATTGAGTCAAATGAATAAGAATGTGAGTATTCACTTGAAAGAAATGCTCGATGGGTGGTGAGCAAAAAGGATGTGGCGTATCAAAATATGGAGATGGGAATTAATATATATAATGGGTTTGGGGTGTAAAAGATTTTTGTTGCCGTCATATGAGGTGATATTTATTCAAACAAATCTATACAGTCCTCTCGCTGTCGAGAGAATTCGTGTTTATTTAAAGCATAAAAATTTCTACACTACTGGATTGATATCACATATAGCAAAAGGCGGATCTAGTATCTTTGCCGGTGCAGGCAATTGCTCCAACTGCTCTTTCCGTGGCTCCGCCAGGTGCATGCGTCCACGAACACCAACAAACTCCAGCAATGCATCCTTCAGCATTCCCACAAGGACTCCACCTGTACTCTGCAGAGAATAGGATGCATCAGTTCGTCGCAAAAATTCACCCTCGTAATAAAAGTATCCCAAAGAGGATCATCTACAGAAATATATGAAATAAATAATGGTAGACGATACTTCCCTGGAAATAATCCAATATCCTCACGTGCTGTGATAGGTGTCTCCATGATGTCCTCTCTAAGCTGCTCAGGTAAATCTAGATCATATGTGTGGACTTCCTCGATAGGCTCGTCAAACTGTGACACGTCCAAGCATACATCCGGTCCATAATCGTATGTATGATGCAAAAGGTATGACGTGTCAAAAATATCTGAATCAAAATAAATATCAAATGGAATGCATGATTCAGAAATGGAGTGGGTAAAAATATCTCCCTGAGTGGGAGCAGTAAACTCTGTGGTATAGTCCTCGACGTCAGTGGAAGGATGAGGTAGCTGCGGGAGCTCTAATGGAGGAGAATAGTGCTCGGGATCCTCATGAATGGCTATGTCCTCGTCCCGATGTATGACCTCCTCGATGATAAGCTCTGGCTCCGTATGTAAGGCCTCCTTAAAAGCATGCTCAGGCTCCGCATGTGAGGCCTCCTCGTCAATATGCTCTGGCTCGACAGTGTGCTGCTTTACCTTCTCATCGACTGTCAATGTGGGCTCTCTCTGGAATGGTGATGTTGGCTGCTCAAGTGTGTCAGCTTGTGGGGATGTATCATGTGGAGGGGAATGCTCGCAAGCAATCCGAAAATATAGTCTATCCCCCTCAAGACTGACATGGATGTCCTCCTCAATTGTTCCTGCAGCTGAAACACGGTTCATAACAAAATCTGCAAATCGTAGCTCAAATGCATCACCTGCTGTAATGCTCTCTGAACCGGTGAACCTCACTGACTCCAAGAGGCCATCCAATAATCTCTGAAATGCGTCCTCCTCTGGCTGCGCATATGACTCAGTTTCTGCTTCCTTCACTGCCTCTTCGTCCATCCACTCTTCATATGCAATAGATGTATCGTAGGAAGTGGGATCGACGACGGCACATTCTGGCTCTGGTAGTAAGTCTGGCGATGCTTCTTGCCCATAAAATGAAGAAGCAGAACTGATATCTTTGGAAATCCCTGCAACCTTAAGCATGGGCACATTCATTTCAAGTACCCTCTTCGTACATTCAAATTGAAGATTGCTCTTATCAAGCCCGGCTTGTATTTCCACCTGGTGTGCATGCATCTCATCAAAAAAGATCCTTTGTCTCTCATCAAGCTCGGGCCAGTGCATCTCCTCAAAAAAGTATTCTCCCATCTGAGCACTCTGATCAAAATAGTAATCTCCCATCTGAGCACTCTGATCAAAATCTGTGGTCCACGTAGTATAATCCATAGCACCTGATCAACAAAGATAAATACCTGGAGAAAAGATATCAGTGGCACAAAAGAATATAGAAATGATAATAATGGTGGCGAGGGTGAAAATTTCCTTTTGTTAGTTTTTTTCGTAGTCTAATCAACCTAATTGTGACAAATTGGCACCCAACGGAAAACACCTCCCCGGCAACGGCGCCAAAAACTTGATCGCTTCAAAATGCAACCCAAGAGCACAACCTAGTATGGCGCAAATACACGGAGATAAATCCCCAGCAACGGCGCCAAAAACTTGATCGGGCCCCGGATACACACCCGGAGAACGATTGTAGTTTTACCGCAAGCGCACGGTCAAGTGGTGAGCGGGTATCGAACACGAGGAGGTGGTGTTGGTTCCAATCTATCCTAGGTTGGTTTGACTACGAACGTTTTATTGGTGGAGATGGTTATGGTATAATGTAATGGCAATGGTGATGGATGTCAGTGTCGGAGATAGAGAAATCGGTCAGATATCGATTCAAATACAATACAATAAAAGAGTCTAGGGCTAGGGAATCCCCACTACGGATCGTCATTCGTCATTGTGAATAGTGAATCTCAATATTACTAGGCTTGCGTTGAGGTGAACTAGTCGTAACAGAATAGAGAACCAAGCTCACGCTCTCGCTCTATTGCCGGTCTATAGCAAACCTAGATTAGAGCCCACTCTCGTGCAAAACCTAACCTAAGCCACTAGCATTAGGATCGACATCATTGTCCAATCGCTTCTCGAGCCCACTCTCGTGCAAACTCGAGCCACGATCTAGGTTGTGATAGTTCGTATTCGTCCAATCTCTTGCAAACGAATATTGGTATAGATTTACAATTGAAAATCCTAGCTTTGGTCCAATCTCTTGCAAACCAAATCTAGAGAAATCTAATTGTAAATCTAAATCGAATATCTAGGCCTTCCCATCGATTAGAATCCAATCTCTTGCAAATCCCAAATCGATGGAAATCTCTAGCTATCCGTAGTAAATCAATCACAACCTAACCTCCTAGCAATTCTAGCAATTTAGAAATTCATTCATCACAAATATGAAATTAGATCCATAGGGTTCATCCCCAAACCCTAGAACAAAAAATCTACTCTAGCATAGTAATAAGGATATGAGAATCAATAGAAATCATTGCTTGCATACAAAAAGATAGAAAAACAAAGATTCAAATAAAAAGAAGAAAATACTTAGCTTGATGAAGATCTTCAATCCAAAATACAAGCTTTTAGATCCAAGAGGGGGCCTAGGGCGTGACCTAACCTCTAAATTAATCCTAAGAAAAACATATGGGGGCTAAGAAAATATAATGGGGATCCTCTCTAATGGTGGCTACAAAACCCTTATATACTCTCCCAAAAACCCGAGCAAAACTGCCTAAAAAGCCCCTGAAATTCGGGCCCAAAACTGAATCTGCGCGTGCCCAGAAATCTGCGCCAGTTACGACTCGGCAGAGTGGAAATCTCACTCGGTCGAGTGAAAATCTCACTCGGTCGAGTGGACAGCTCACTCGGTCGAGTGGAAATCTCACTCGGTCGAGTGAGCTTTTGACGTGCGTTTATATTTCATATATTCACGCACGTTTTCTTTTATGTTTCCCCGTGTTTTTTGCCGTCTTTTATTCATTTTCTTGTATTTTCTCGTTTTCTTTCACTTTTCTTTGTTTATCCATGTTTGCAGGAGGTTGACCACGTAGGGGACGTTTAACAATGATATCCCAAGTCCCCGGAGCAACGGGAGGAGTCACACGTGATCCAGGGGGTCATACGCCAAAGAATACATCTTTCAGCCCCTCACCCGGTCGGTTGGTCATCTCCAACCGATCGGGTGATGCACGCGTGCACCACCCGGTCTCAGCCGGAGCTCACATGGAAGTCACCCGACCGGTTCGCAGACCGGTTCAGCGGGGGCATGTTCTCTGTTTTCTCGAGCAAAATGCCAACCGATCGGGTGACTCTCACCCGAGCGGTTCATCTGTAGCTGAAGATGAGGAGCTGAAGACACGGGCACCAAACCGATCGCTTCACCCGACGGCTCCAAGATCCAACCGGTCACTCAAGAACTCACCCGACCGGTTCATGTGATCGGGTGAAAGCTCGTCGTATTCTGTTATTATTTTGTAACGGATCAACCGATCGGTTGACTTGTCAACCGATCGGTTGATGCGAGAGTCTATAAATAGAACCCCTAGGGTTCCAGAAACGGACATCTGTGAGTTTTTTACTGTTTTCTCACTTTGTGACGGCTGTAATTGTTACTCTTTTGTAAGTTTTCAGATCTTCCTCAAATTTTAGTATTGTCTTATCTACTCTATTACTTCCGCATTGCAATCGTCCGATTATGATTCCAACGGTTAATTTTTATTTAGATCGCTTTTTCATGGATTTTTGTGAGTAGTTCCCAAATCTGGGATTTTGGTGGAAACCCCTTCGGGGGCTCTTCCCGATGCGTCCATAGGGTTAGGAAATCGATAGGGATTACGAATCTAACGGTTACGCGGGGTGTTTCATTGTCATCGGCGGGAAAAAGACCGCCTTTGACCGTTGGGCCAAGGGGGAATAAACTTGGCGGTTGACTCCCTAGCCATAGCTCACACCCATAGCGTAGACATCGAATCCTAGCACGCGGGAGCGGCAGGATGAGACGTTGGGAGTTATCGTTGCGGGCTTAGTGCTCCCGGGATCGATCAGTGTTAATGGACACGGGAGTGCCCACTGATCGAATCCGGGAAGTCCGGTGTATCATCCTGGGCACCGACCGGAATATCGGGCCCATGGGACGCCGGTACCACTTTCAGAGGCAACGTCTCACCATTAGACCCTAATCCCGATCGCTATCCATACCCGTAGGCCGTATTGGTGAGAGTCTCTCGTTGGGTTGGAAACCAAAGTCCAGGGTTTTCTTTCTTGTTGTTCATACCCTTCATTTCTTTCCGTGACAACCATTTACCGATTCGGGCTAGCTCGCCCCTCGGGGTGATTTAGGTCCTACCTAACCCAAGCACAACCTCGCCTCCCTGAGTTCGATATACCCGCACCCTACACTAACCGTGCACTTGCGGTAAACCGACACCGCGCCCATACCATAAACGCGGGGGCGCCGGTCAAGTTTATGGCGTCGTTGCCGGGGAGGCAACGTGTTTGTTATTTTAGGATCTCTTGAACCCTCGTGTCTAGCTCACATCCCTACATCGCGATAATTTTCGCATTCTCCTTTTTATTTTTTATTTTTTTTCTTATTTTTTTTCTTATTTTATCTGTTTCTTTCCCACTTGTCGCTTCATGGGTGTTTGTTGTTTTTCATGCGCAGGAGTTCGAGGAGTCTTGACGACTTGATTCCCCTCGATCCAGAGATTAACGCCACCCTTAGGCGTTTGGCCGCCGAGAAGCGAAGAAGAGAGGATCCCGAATCCATGGAGGAGAACACCTCGCCGCACAAGTCCCTGTTGGAGTACTCGATGCCATCCATCGAGTCGACTTCCGCCATCCGTTCTCCAGCTATTGCGGCCCAAAGCTTCGAGCTGAAGCCGTCTTTAGTGACATGGATCCAGCAGGACCAGTTTGCGGGTGCACCCATGGAGAGCCCGATCGAGCACCTAGACTCCTTCTTGGAGAAATGTGACACCTTCCGGATTAATGATGTCACGACAGAGGCTATCCGTCTGAAGCTGTTCCCCTTCTCTTTGCGAGACAAAGCCAAGCAATGGCTTAGGGGGAAGGACCCCAACACTTTCAACACCTGGGAGAAGCTCTCCAACGCTTTTCTAACGAAGTTCTTTCCTCCGGGGAAGACCATGAAGTTGAGGAGTGAGATCTCCTCCTTCTCCCAGGCCAGCCACGAGTCCTTGCATAAAGCTTGGACGAGATATAAGGAAATGCAAAGAAGATGCCCTCACCATGAGCTTCCGAAGTGGCAGATTATTAATCTGTTCTACAATGGGTTGAGGAATGACTTGAAATCTTCTATGGATGCCGCGGCTGGGGGTTCCTTCATGTATAGGAGCGATAAAGATGCCGGACATATTCTGGAAAATATGGCATCCAACAATGAGCAGTGGTGTGACGAGAGAGCCACACCGAGATCCGGGGGTATACACAGAGTCGAGGACGTCGACAAACTTTCAAGCAAGTTCGACTTGCTTTCGACCCAGATCTCCGCACTAATGGTAGGAGCCGGTGGGGCCGGTACACAGCAAATTTCAGCGGTAGAATCCGAATTCTTTGGGGAATTCGACGGTGGTGACATCTCACCACCGTTGGATCAGGCGAGCGCACTATTTTACAACCCCACGGGAAATGCGCCGTATCCGCCAAGGACCAATTCCAACCCGGCCTACTCTCCAAACAACCGGAACCACCCAAACTTCAGTTACCGGCAACCATTTCAGCCCTCGCCGCCTCAATAGCCGCAGCAACAAACTTATCAGCCGGCTAGGCCACAGCAGAGTCAGGTTCAGCAGCAACCGTTTCAGCAGCAACCATTTCAGCAGCAACCTCAGCAACAATTTTACGCCCCCAGGAATCAGCAGCCATTCCAATAGCAGCAGCAGTATGGCCAACAGAGGGCCGTCTCTCCGGTTGAGTCTCTCTTGACTCAATATATTACCAACCAGGAGAAGATCAATCAAAAGCTGGAAATGGGTCAGCGGACCCTCACGGACCAAGTAACCCAGCTGGGGTTACAAGTGGCGAACCTTTCAAGGTCACAAAACCAATTGCCGCCACAACCGGAGGTGAACCTGAGGGGAGCAACTCAAACATCGGCACTCGTGCACGAGCACGCAAATGTGTCGGCTATCGTTCTGAGAAGCGGGACACAAATTCCTACTAGAGTGCCCCTTAACAAACCGGAAGCACCGTTGGTCGTTGAGCGACCGATCGAAAAATCAAATGACGCCGGTGCTTCGTCATCAAATCTTATGACTCCGGAGGGAGTCTCTGAAGAAGAGAAGAAGAAGAAGAAGGAAGGGAGCCCGAAAGTGTTCAAACCCGTTGTGCCATTTCCACAACGGTTAGCTCAGGTCAAAATTGATGAGAAATATGGCAAGTTCTTCGCCATGGTCAAGGACCTAAGCCTGCAAATCCCCTTCCTAGAAGCAATCGAAACAATCCCCTCCTATGCAAAATTCCTGAAAGATTTGGTGACTAGAGGGTCTAGAAAGGAGAAAGTAGTATTGACGGCGGAGTTTAGCGCTCTCATCCAGAGGGCAAATCCACCGAAACTCAAGGACCAGGGGAGCTTCTCAATTCCTTGCACGATCGGGGCAGTGAAGATTCATTGTGCACTCGTCGATCTAGGAGCGAGTGTTAGTTTGATGCCCTTGTCGATGTATAGAAGGATAGGAATGGGTGATTTGGAGCCCACCGGTATGACCCTGTAACTAGCTGACCGGTCGGTCAAATATCCGGTGGGAATTGTGGATGACCTCCCTGTTAATGTAAGAGGGGTGCATGTGCCAGTGGACTTCGTAGTCATGGACATGCCTGAAGACGCACACACCCCCATCATCCTGGGACGGCCTTTCATGGCCACTGCTGGCGTTTTGATAGATGTGAAGAACGGAAAACTTTCTCTAAACGTCAGCGGAGAAAAAGTTGAATTTGATCTGGGGTTGTCCATGAAGTACCCCGATCCCCCTGATGACCCTCGGTGTAATTTGCTTGAGGTAGAAGAAGAAAAGGCTGCTGAAGAGAGCTCCTGGGAGATTCTCTTAAGAAACCCCCCTGAAGACTTGGGGGATTTAGAAGACCAAGACGGCCCCAAGAACAAATAAGCTGCTGGAAAAGTGAGTGCAGCAAGAACGACCCCTCCCGGGTTCCCCAAGGCTCCTCCTGCGAGGAGAACGGTGAAAGAGCCCATGGACCTCACTAAAGACGAGGTCCGGATCCTAAAGAAGATGGCGGGAAGCGCCAACGCGAAAGAGAAGCCCCCGGATCCCAAGAACAAGGAGAGTGTGGTCGAGCAAATATTTCTCCAGCCGCTGGCTACTCCAAAGGCCTTCAGCTCCAATGAAGAAGAGATGCCGAACTTCGGGCATCACCCGTATCAACCACCGTGAACATCTCTTGCGGGCGTCGAGCCAACGACGTTAAACAAGTGCGCTTCATGGGAGGCAACCCATGTTCTAAACTTTTTCCCCACTTTTTAGCGTTATTTTTAACTTTATTTTATCTATTTTTATAAATAAAATCAGCCGCGAGAACATCAGTTCAGGGACTTAGACAATCTGTTGGTTTTTGCAGGAAACAAAGCCCCAACCGATCGGTTGATAACTCACCCGATCGATTGGGATATATCAGATACAAGCCGAGATCTGTCCCAAAATGAACCGATCGGTTGAAGAATGAAGAGACCGGGTGACAGACCGGGTGAGCTGGGGAGAACTCTCGGGAAATTTTTGGGGAATATCAACCGATCGGTTGAGTTCTAGCGCGATCGGTTGACGCGACCGGGTGAGCAGCCCACAATTCTCGAGAAAATGAGTGGAGCGGCCAACTGATCGGTTGACAAGTCAACCGACCGGTTCGCCTGTAGCAATTCTTCGACAAGAAATTTCGACCTAACCGTCAACCGATCGGGTGACAAGTCACCCAATCGGTTCGACTTAAAAACCCTATAATATCCCCGACTGCCCATTCGATCCGCACTCGGCATTTTCGAATCCGGAACCGCCGTTTCGACTCCTCTCGTGCGCCTGCCTTCTTTCTTCCCCAAAATCAACCTCGATCGTCTTTCCCCACCATCTCCCTACCCGTCCACCATCGATTTCTCTCCACTCTCCTCGATCCCACACACACACAAAACCCTAACTTTCACCCATTCTCCCCAATATCGAAAACTTGTTGAAGAAATCGCCGTGGCTTCACAGCGTGCTCCTATCGCGTAGCATCAGGGCGTCTACGAGCAACGATCTTCATCTCATTTGGGTAAACTCGCTCCTTTGCTCGATTTTTATTTTTACCTCAAATATTCCATATGCTCGTTGGTCGTGTTTCGTGTTTGTGTTGATTCATTGTACTTTTGCATACTCTCACACACGCACGACACCCGCACAATGCCTCCCCGCCGTGTTAAACCCACCGACGCCAGCTCTTCGAACCTTAGGCCCACCCGTCGCGCTCGTCGCGCACAGCCCCCCGCTCAGCCCACCACCTCCAACCCACCTACCCCCGATCAAGACCAAGCCGATCGATTCACGGCCATGATCCTCCTAGCTGGGCAGGGTGGTCGGATAACCCAGGAGTCCGTCGACCGTGACCTCCCCTTTCTTCAAAGCTTCATTCGCCACATCCGCGAAGACCCACCCGACGTCTCCGAGCTCCACATTCCACCCCCCACGACCCCTGGTCCACAGCGCAGGCCCCCGTCACCACCTCCAGAGGGTGGTGCCTCTGCTTGATCTTTCTTTCCCTCTTTTGCCCCCCCATATTTGTGCCCATCTGTCTTTTCGGGGCCCTACTTTGTCTCTGTCGGAGGGGGGGGGGGGGCATTCGCGTGTCGCTTTCTGATTTCACCTTATTTGTTTTTGACTCCCCCTTGCATATCTCTGCATTTCTCTGATCATATCATTTTGCTAGCACTGTCTGGTCTAGCTTGGGGGACGTCTATTTTGGTGTGCTGTCGTGTTTTGTTTGTTTTTCTCATTTTTGTGTGTGTGCTTGTTTTTCATTTTTTTGAGTGTCGTGTCGTGTGGTTTTATTTTTATTTTCGTGTCGTTTGATTTTGATTTTGATCTTTCTTTATTTTCAGTTTCATCTATGTGTTTTCCTCATTTTCATTTCTTTCTTGTGTCGGTGCGTATTCCCCCCATCTTCATTACCCTCCCGTACTCACTCATATTGCATTGAGGGCAATGCAAGCTTCAGCTTGGGGGAGTCGCACTGTGTGCGTCATTTGAGTCTTTCTTTTTCATTTTTTGTGTCGTTTTCATCGTGTTCTTTATTTTTTCTTTGTTTTTCTCTTCTCTTCTTTTTAGCTCTTTCTCCTAGAGATGAATCCTATGATGAATCGCCACAAAGTCACACACACCTAGCATTGCATCGATAATCACACTCACTAACCCTAGGATTTCGAGTCCTCTTGCATTTCACGCATTGTGGGTCCACTTAGCTTTCTTGTGAGTCGTGCGTCGTGCCTATCTATTTGGTGTGTTTCTGCTTTGTGATTTTACTTTATATACCTGTCCAGGAATGACCCCTAGATTATCATGCTTCGATTTGAATATGCGGTATTTGTTTCTACTATATGCATGCTATATTTATATCGTATATTTCAATTCGCATGCGTCGGGATTCCACAACTAAGGACTAGGATAACCCATTTAGCCTATGCTCTATTTAGCGAGAATAGTTTCCTTTGCCCGAGTGTTTAGATTTCGACTTCTTTTTTGTTTTACTTGGTGCAAATCCCCTCGTCGTGTACCGTTCTCCCACTTGGGAGAGTGCACATGTGTATAGCCAAAAACCCAAAAATCCAAAAAAAATAGAAAAAAGGAAAAGAAAAACCCAAAAAGAGAAGAAAAGAAAAATTTTGTATAGCCAAAAAGCCAAAAAAAAAATACAAATGCCCAAAAACCAAAAAAAATTTCTGTGTGAATATTTTTTCCTACTTACCGAGAATAAAGGGAAGGCGAGAATTTGCACCAAGTGTTCTACTCCGCATCATCTCAACCCCCATCGTTATCGAAAACACTTGGCTTAGGAACTTTTTAGCTAGTATCTAGGCTGTAGTGGCGTGATTTCCCTAACCCTAGTTGTGGAGTCCCCGACGCATGATACGTTTCGATTCTCTCTATTCTCATGCATGCTTGAACTATATATTCGCCGCTTAATTCAATTCGAATCGATATTTGGGTCGTATCTTGGATTTGTGTATATCGAGCCTCATAGCACATTGTAGAAAGCGACACCATTTGCTAGCACACGACCACACTCACTCGCGCTTCACCGCGTGGGCCCACGACACTTATTTGGACTCGTTTTCCTAGGTTTAGTGGTGTGATTTGGCGTTTGCTTGCTTGGTGTGTCGTTTTTGATTTTGGTGGCTCTGACGGACGATCTAGGATTTAGAGTTTTCTTTTTCTTTCTTCCTCTCTATTTTTCCCTTCCGAGCTCCTACTCTCACTCGTCTTCCTCGAGGACGAGGAAGAGTTCAGCTTGGGGGATTTTGACGTGCGTTTATATTTCATATATTCACGCACGTTTTCTTTTGTGTTTCCCCGTGTTTTTCGCCGTCTTTTATTCGTTTCCTTGTATTTTCTCATTTTCTTTCACTTTTCTTTGTTTATCCATGTTTACAGGAGGTTGACCACGTAGGGGACGTTTAACGATGATATCCCAAGTCCCCGGAGCAACGGGAGGAGTCACGCGTGATCCAGGGGGTCATACACCAAAGAATACATCTTTCAGCCCCTCACCCGGTCGGTTGGTCATCTCCAACCGATCGGGTGATGCACGCGTGCACCACCCGGTCTCAGCCGGAGCTCACATGGAAGTCACCCGACCGGTTCGCAGACCGGTTCAGCGGGGGCCCGTTCTCTGTTTTCTCGAGCAAAATGCCAACCGATCGGGTGAATCTCACCCGATCGGTTCATCTGTAGCTGAAGATGAGGAGCTGAAGACATGGGCACCAAACCGATCGCTTCACCCGACGGCTCCAAGATCCAACCGGTCACTCAAGAACTCACCCGACCGGTTCATGTGATCGGGTGAAAGCTCGCCGTTTTCTGTTATTATTTTGTAACGGATCAACCGATCGGTTGACTTGTCAACCGATCGGTTGATGCGAGAGTCTATAAATAGAACCCCTAGGGTTCCAGAAACGGACAGCTGCGAGTTTTTTTACTGTTTTCTCACTTTGTAACGGCTGTAATTGTTACTCTTTTGTAAGTTTTCAGATCTTCCTCAAATTTTAGTATTGTCTTATCTACTCTATTACTTCCGCATTGCAATCGTCCGATTATGATTCCAACGGTTAATTTTTATTTAGATCGCTTTTTCATGGATTTTTGTGAGTAGTTCCCAAATCTGGGATTTTGGTGGAAACCCCTTCGGGGGCTCTTCCCGATGCGTCCATAGGGTTAGGAAATCGATAGGGATTAGGAATCTAATGGTTACGCGGGGTGTTTCATTGTCATCGGCGGGAAAAAGACCGCCTTTGACCGTTGGGCCAAGGGGGAATAAACTTGGCGGTTGACTCCCTAGCCATAGCTCACACCCATAGCGTAGACGTCGAATCCTAGCACGCGGGAGCGGCAGGATGAGACGTTGGGAGTTATCGTTGCGGGCTTAGTGCTCCCGGGATCGATCAGTGTTAATGGACACGGGAGTGCCCACTGATCGAATCCGGGAAGTCCGGTGTATCATCCTGGGCACCGACCGGAATATCGGGCCCATGGGACGCCGGTACCACTTTCAGAGGCAACGTCTCACCATTAGACCCTAATCCCGATCGCTATCCATACCCGTAGGCCGTATCGGTGAGAGTCTCTCGTTGGGTTGGAAACCAAAGTCCGGGGTTTTCTTTCTTGTTGTTCATACCCTTCATTTCTTTCCGTGACAACCATTTACCGATTCGGGCTAGCTCGCCCCTCGGGGTGATTTAGGTCCTACCTGACCCAAGCACAACCTCGCCTCCCTGAGTTCGATATACATATACCCGCACCCTACACTAACCGTGCACTTGCGGTAAACCGACACAGCGCCCATACCGTAAACGCGGTAGCGCCGGTCAGCTTTCCTACAGAAACTCCAGAAAACAGCACTCTGTCAAAACTGTCAAAAACTGTCAAAAACTGGTCACTCGGCCGAGTGGAAATGTCACTCGGCCGAGTGACACTGACATGCAAATTTCAGCACTGCAGCATCGACTTGCAGAAATTCCCCAGATTTTATCCGACCTCCGATTGACACGTTCTTGGCGGTGTTGGAATCATCATGAAGTCTACTATCCATAAAAAATATGAGAAAAATGCTTTGATAGCTGGAATGATAGAAGATTTCAAAAGAGTGGGAGGCGGTCTGAAAATCTGGGCGCTTCGTGTCCTCGGCATCACTCGGCCGAGTGGCAAATGTCACTCGACCGAGGGGCTTTTGGAACTCAGCCGAGTCGGAGCTCGTAGTCGACTGACGGATTACAGAGAGTTGGACATTTTGGCTTGCCGTCGTCTGGGTGCCACTCGGGCGGACGGAGTCTCCGCACTCGGCCGAGTGGGCGTGCGATGCTCGGCCGAGTGCACGCTGATACATCTCTGTTGCGTGTCCGATCTGGCCGGTCGAGCAGGGTCTCAATGCTCGGCTGAGTGACTCCTTCACTTGGCCGAGTCGCATGCTAAAAATGCCCAATCTCCATCTTTTCGCTTCCTCGTCGCTCCTACGACGTTCTTTCTTCTTCCAGTCGTCTTCCAATGCAGAATAACCCTCAAAAGGGCCATGGTTGACACTCCGGAGTGGGTGCGAACCCTTTAAGCTCATTTTTGCTCCTGATCGCTCCATATTTCCTGAAATCCGACAAAAACAAGAAATAGTGAAAAGCATCGCAATATTGTCGAATAATCTTGAAAAACGCAATATGAGCAATCGAAATGGCATGAAAACATGCAGAAAAAAGGTGTTAAATATGGAGTGATCAAAATCCCCCAAGCTTACCTCTTACTCGTCCTCGAGGAAGATAAGTAGAGAGATGGACTCGGGAGATGAAAATAAAGAAAATGAAATAAAAAAAAGAAAGAACACGAGGTGGAAGGGGTCGCTAGATTCTTCTCTCAGATCTCAAGCCATAAGCTACACATCACGACAACTTGGAAAATACGAATCACATGCTATAAGGATTTCAAATCTTACATAAACATGGTTCTTGCAAGTTTTTAAGAACAACAAAAGGGATTCTCTAAATTCATACAATCAATTCATATCCACGTCACGTATTTCATAGGATTTAATATACAAATGTTGGCAATGCACTTTTCAATCAAGAGTTATAACTGAAGCATATAAGAATCACACCAAGCATGCAATAGAGAATGGAATAAGGGACATGGCATTCACATATTTATTTCAAATCATGAAAAATCTCCATATCTAATATATTTTGCAAAGTCTAAGCATTATCGAATATCCCCATTCATGCACGTCTCCACTCTAAGGTCATACTCACTCATTTGGTCAAATGAATTCACCCTCCCAAGCTTAGCTTGGGGCATCACATCTAAAGGAATATGACAGTGGAAAATGGGATTTTTGCCTTGGTTTTCCCAAGTATTTTGTGCCTCCAATAATGAGATAGAGAAATATCTTTTTTTTCTTTTGGACTTTGTTTCTCATTTTTCTTTTTGGATTTTTGTAGGAGCTATATGATTTGTATTTTTTGGATTTTGGCTCCTTTTTGGCTTTTTGGACTTTTTGGAGCTAACTTTTTCTTTTGTGGGGATTTTTGGGAAATAGATGCGATATAAGTAGCTTTAGGAGGTGAACTCAAGTGACATGTAGAGAATAAAAAGATATATGTGGAGAAGGAAATAACGAAATACATTTAAAAGACGAATACACGTATGACATAGCACAAGTACATAGCACAAGTACGAAAAGCTGATGCGTATAAAGTATGGGTTATGGAAGATCGTAAGACAAGGATGGGAAATGTAATCAATGGGTTTTAATAGGATCTAATAAGGAAAGATTTGGAATATAGTCAATAAGATTTAATAGGTTTACACAAAGGAATTATAGCTAATCAATAGATTCAAAAGGGCCTAAAAATGGAAGGCTGCATTTGGATTTTTAAAGTAAAAAGATTTGAATTCAAATTCGAATTCAAATTTGAATAACCGTAACAAAAGACATTAAAAATAATTTTGGAAGTGATAATAGTAATGATAATAGGTATGTGACAAAATAGAAGTGGTGACAGGAAAAATATACGGGGAAAATACAGATAATAGTAATGATAAAAACGGGTTGTTACAAGAGGATGTGATATGATAGAATCAATTAGAATCCCATAATTGCTGGAGATTGGAAGGAATGCTAACTTGAATAGGATTTGAATGAATCACCATGGATATGGAGTTTGAATATGGATGGCTATGGAATTTGAGTAGCTATAGAATTCTAAATAAGATCTCATTTAATCACCATTGATTTGCATGAGATTCTCCATATCTCTCCATCTTTGACCAAGTCTTCAATTTGCATGGCTTTAGGATTTGAATGTTGCACCAATTGATTTGAATCAATTCAAATATGGATTTGAATTGATTTCTTTCTTATCTTCCCATCTTTGACTTAGTCCAATATTTGTAGCCATCATCTCCATCTTTGACTTAATCCACGTGGCTAATGCATGGCACATTCTCCATCACTTTTACTTAGTCTCTCTTTGAGTATTTGCGAGAGTGTCATTCTAGAAAACACTTAGCACACACATTAAATCATTCACACGCGTTTGTTATTATCAAAGATGAAGTCATCGATCGTTGTATCCAACTACATGTTGTATTCAACAATTTTCCCCTTTTGATGATGACAAACCAATATAAGATTTGAGCAATAACGATTCAAATGATTTCATCGTGACATGTGTGTAAGAAGTGTGAAAATGGAGGATGTATGCAATATGCAACACGTACAACAATGATGTGCAACATACGTGTGCAATAATGATGTTCAACAATGATCGTGTAGTTGGATACAACGATTGATGACTTCGTGTTTGATGATAACAAATGCGTGTGAACAATTTAATGTGTGTGCTAAGTGTTTTCAGGAATGGCACTCTCGCAAATACTCAAAGAGAGACTAAGTAAAAGTGATGGAGAATGTGCCAAGCATTAGCCAAGTGGACTAAGTCAAAGATGGAGATAATGGCTACAAATAATGGATTAAGTCAAAGATGGGAAGATAAGGATGAAATCAATTCAAATCCATATTTGAATTGATTCAAATCAATTGGTGCAACATTCAAATCCTAAAGCCATGCAAATTGAAGACTTGGTCAAAGATGGAGAGATACGGAGAATCTCAAGCAAATCAATGGTGATTAAATGAGATCTTATTTGGAATCCTATAGATACTCAAATTCCATAGCCATTCATATTCAAACTCCATATCCATTGTGATTCATTCAAATCCTATTCAAGTTAGGATTCCTTCCAATCTCTATCAATTATGGGATTTTAACTGATTCTATCATATCCCATCCTCTCCTATATAAACCCATCTTCCAAAGAGAGAAAAGAGAGGAAGCAACCAAGAGTTATTGCGGCCAAAGACCTACAAAAATTCGGTCAACTTCCATATGGTGCGCAAGTTACAACCTTCTCCCTTCATCAATTGCGCAACCAAGTAGGAAGCTCCATTACCAAGCCTCATTGCCAATCTCTATTGCCAAAGCTTCAAAGACAAAGCTCCTACCTCCATTGCAAATCATCCTAGGCCATAACTTCCTATCTCCATTGCCAAGAATCCCCTCCATGCGCAACATATCCAAGAGATCAACATATCTATACTACACAACCTAGCTTCCAAAGACTTCATCCTTGCGCAAGTTTCCAAGAGCCTCTCCATTGCAAAGATCCATTTCCATCTTCATTGCATCAAGCCATAAGCCGCAAGCTACAAGCTCTCCATCCATTGCCATAGGCTGCAAGTTCAAGGGAAGGCCATCTACTTCATTGCGCAAGTAGCAAGGATCAAGCTTTCTTCTCCAAGAGCAAGGGACTCCAAGCCATCAAATCCCTACATTGTGCAAGTACCCAAGAGAGAGCACCATATTTCACAACAAGGGGAGAGTTCAATGGCCGCTAGCTTCAACCAAGGAGGAGGACGTGACGTTGGCGATTACATCCTGTCAGACACGATCTGACCTGAGCTGATTGACAGAGACGACTGCTGCTACACAAACTGAGATTTTCTAAACTCTTTGTCACGCCCCGCTTCCCTAATATGAAAGGCGAGACGTGAGGAGGTCCGCTCAGACGTGGAGCTGTGAAGCTGCAGTCTGATAAGCGTCTGTAAATTTTTTTTTTGAAAAGTAGCAGGTCCTTGCATTGCGACGAAACAACAACAATAATAAAGCAGATAAAAAGTACCCACCAACAACGTCCAACAATTATTACAACATCACAGAATAGTCACAAAAGTACAAGTCTGAACAATAGGCCTAAAGCATGGCCAAACAAAACAAATAGAGATAGGTGCTAACAGCAACTAAGGATAGGTAACAACTAAGGGGAAACTCCAAACGAGTCTAGGACTGGTCACCAGTGTCCTCGAACTCGGTCTCAGTAGTGACCTCAAACTCAGCGTCAACGAACTGCTCGTCCTCTGCTACCTGCTCTATCTCAAAGTCTGACATGTGACACCCAAAGAGAAAAGGGCACATGTCAGCAAAAGTCTCCCAAGGGAAACGGAGAACTTTTGTGCAAGGATACAAATATAGAAAACGACTAGCAGTTCTAAACAATATGAAATGACATTTAAAGAGTGCAATAGTTTATATGACATGATGCATGCACGGCGTAGCAGGAACTACGAACACACTATTTCACGGTTTTCACGGAACATTAGCTTTTCACATTGTGCACAGAGTTTACGCCTTACAGCTGAAGTGGCTGTACGGGCACACTTCTACGCTGAGTGGTCGCTTAACCCTACCCCTCCACGTGTATATGGACTGGCGCCCATCTTCTGGATCACGAGCCAGGAAGTGTTATTGGCATAGGGTTGTGCCCGCAAAGCAGGTGCCTAGCCTCAATAGCAATAACATTTGTAGCGTGTGCTACTCAATCACGATGAACATAAAATGCATGCAATGACATGGCAATGAGCAGATAAATTGGGTACCGTTAATTGAAATTAAACATGATATGACAGCATGAATGAAAGCAGGTAAAGTGTCGGATCTAGTTTCGTTGTCAAACTAGATCAAATAGGGCGTCTAGGCGACTATCATTTCACCGCCTAGTCTCTTTTACACAATTTTACAAATTGGCCTAAAACATGGCCTAAATAATTACTGGCAAGTATCACTTGCCTGTTTCCGGTGATATCGGTTGTCGTGAGTTCGCCTCGATGAGCGTTACGCTATAGAACGACTGGTTCTCTGTTTTGGTTAAACAAGTTAAATGAATTAGGTTCTATTGTGAGATAATCAAAATAAAATAACTCCTGGATTGGGTTTGTCTAATTTTATCGGGTTCCCTCGCTAGGGTGACGTTTATATTGTGTTATACAGACATGACACGCTTTATTAATTTAATATTTATCAACCTAACATCGATTAAAATTACTAACATGATGAGAACATTTAAATTAATAACGCTAACTAATATTAACAATTAACTAATTAACTAAGCTAATTACTCACTAATCTAATTGCATGGCTTAACATGGTATTTAATATCTCATATACAAACTTTGATCAAGGGTAAAAGAAACATGGTTACAACTCTTACTTTAATTATTAACATTATTATTATATAATAACTTCCTTTCTCTCTCTCTTTACTCTTTCTTTAAACTTATCTCTTTAATTCATTCTGTAAACTACCCCCCCCCCAACACACTTTCTCTCCCACAGTCCCTCTCTCTTCTCTCTCAGCCTTCTGTCGTTTCTTCCCTTCTTCTTCTTCTTTTTTTTTGATTTCAATTTAAAAATAGCAGCAAGGACTTGTGTGAACTCGTGTGCAAGAAGCAAGGGAGAGGGGGCACTCACCTACGCGCGACGGCGGAAGAAGGGGCGGACGGCGGTGGCTCCGGCGCGAGCCCTCCGGCGGCGCGGGCTCCTGGCCGGCGGCGGCTGAGGCTGGGCGGCGGGCGACTGAGGGTGAGGGTGGAGGAGGAGGAGATCGGCCTATGGGAGAGGGAGGTGGAAGGAGAAGAAGATCTGAAGAGGATTTGTTGAGTTTTGAGTCTGAAATCTTAATTTCAGATCTGATTTTGTTTTTGTGTTTGATGGATGAATGGGTTTCAAATCTCCAGATCTGAAATATGTTGTTCTGATTTCTGAGTTTTAATTTGGAGATTTGATGAATTGTTTTGGGGATTGGTTTGATTTTTTTTTTGGGAAGAATCGGAAATTGGGAAGGATTTGGGTGATGAAGAACAGATTCAAGAATGTGTTTAATTGGTGGATTTGGGTTCTGTTTTTTTTTGTGCTGATGGAGGGTTTATTTGCAGGTTGATGGAAGGTTTGCAGAGAAGATGAATTTTGCAAATGAATGTTGCCTAAATAAGCTAACGAGCAATAGACAACTTTAATGTTGTTAGGTTTGTGATTATGATTCGATTAATTGTTGTGTTGACTAAACGATGTAGCTGGCTATAAACGTGTTAGACTCCCTTACTCTCCTCTTTATTCAAAGAAAAGAAGAGACCAAATTAAATGTGTGTAGGTTTGGGATTTGGATTAAATTTAATGATGTTTGTTGACTCTAAGAAATGGAAAATGAATCTGCCTACGAATTAGGTTTACTCCCTTTCACAAGATTCTAAAGGTGAATGCTTAAGATTACTTAAGTGTTAAATGTAATTATTAATTTAACAAAAGTAATTAGTAATAATAATTAATTAAAGTTTTTAGGTAAACTGGATGAGCGATTAATGACGATACTGTAAAAACGAAAATAGTGACGCGCTCGCGTCGACACGTACAGACGAAAAGTTAGCTGAATAACAGGGGTAAAATACTGGCACGCACAATCGGAAACTCGCCTAAAAATACCGGCCGTTACATTCTATCCACCTTAAGAAAAATTCCGCCCTCGGAATTCTTATCCACTAAGGAGTAGGAAACAAATATGGATAACGCTCCCGTATCTCATCTTCCCGCTCCCAGGTAGATTCTCCTGGCGAGTCACGATGTCACATCACTCTGACTAGATCAACAGTTTTGTTCCTGAAGACTTTCTTGCGTCGATCTAGAATCTCCACTGGTTGCTGTTCGTACGTCAGATCTGGTCGAACTGTGATCTCTGAGTAATCCACAGCATGAGAAGGGTCGCTGATATAACGACAGAGCTGGGACACATGAAAGACGTCATGAACTCCCTCCAAGGATGGTGGCAAAGCTAAGCGATAAGCTACTTCTCCAACTCGCTCTAGTACATCGAATGGTCCAATATATCTCGGACTAAGCTTGCCTCTCTTCCCAAATCGAATCACTCCTCGATTTGGTGAGATCTTCAGGAACACATGATCTCCCGGCTGAAACTCCAGAGGACGCCGTTTAGCATCTGTCCAATGCTTATAACGGTCCTGGGCGATCCGAATCTTGTCTCTGATATCTCGCACAACATTAACTGCTTCCACTATCATCTCTGGGCCCAAGAGTTCTCTATCACCAACGTCGTCCCAACTCAACGGCGATCGACATTTTCTCCCGTAGAGAGCAGCAAAAGGCGCCATGCCAATGCTCGCCTGGTAGCTGTTGTTGTAGGAAAACTCCACCAGGTGCAAATGATCCTCCCATGAGCCCTTGAGATCCAACATACAGGCTCTCAACATATCCTCCAAGATCTGTATGGTACGCTCTGACTGGCCATCTGTCTGTGGGTGATATGCAGTACTGAACTTCAGACTGGTACCCAGATTGGTCTGCAGACTTTTCCAGAACTGAGATGTGAACCTCGTATCACGATCTGATACAATGCTCACAGGGACTCCATGTAAGCGCACGATCTCCTACACGACATAATTCACATCACGACCTGTACTAGAAGGAAATTATAAAAGGCATGAGTTAAGTCATTACCTCCATGTACTTCCTTGCTAATATCTCCGTGGATTGCCCAACTCGGAAAGGTATAAAGTGCGCGGACTTGGTCAATCGATCAACGATGACCCAGATCGCGTCATTCTGCTTGGTGCTCCGAGGTAAGCCAGTCACGAAGTCCATCGTGATATGCTGCCACTTCCATTCTGGAATCGGCAGTGGTTGTAATAGTCCAGCAGTGCGATGATGTTCAGCTTTCACTTGCTGACACACGAGGCACTTGGCAACGCTCCTTGCCACACTTCTCTTCATCCCATGCCACCAGAAATTTTGTCGAAGATCCTTGTACATCTTAGTACCTCCGGGATGGATAGAATAAGGCGAACTGTGAGCCTCATTCATCAACTCTTCTCTGATATCTCCAGCAGGTACACAGATCCTACTACCATACCTCTAAGATCCATCTGCGTGAATCAGAAAATCTGTCCGAAGTCTTGCTTCGACTTGTTCTCTGATCTTCTTCAACTTAGCATCTCCAGCTTGAGCAGTCTTGATGCGATCCACAATCGTCGATTGAATCTGCATGTTCATCAACGACGATATGACTCCCGGTAGAACAGCTTCAACATTCATCCTTCGCAGATCCTGCTGCAATCTCCACTGAGCTGTGAGAATCATCACTTCGGGCAGTCGGCTCAAGGCATCCGGTACGACATTCACCTTCACAGGATGATACTGAAGATCGATGTCGTAGTCTGCCATCAATTCCAACCATCTGCGTTGTCTCATATTCAACTCCTTCTGACTGAATATATATTTCAAACTTTTGTGATCAGTGAAAATTTTCACTTTCTCACTCAGTAAGAAATGTCGCCAGATCTTTAGTGCAAAGATGACGGCAGCTAACTCCAAGTCGTGAGTCGGATAATTCTTCTCGTGGATCTTCAACTGTCGCGAAGCATATGCGACCACATGATTGTGTTGGTGTAGAACACATCCAAGTCCCTTGCCTGATGCGTCGCAGAAAATTTCGAAGCCTCCGCTTCTGTCCGGAATAGCTAAGACTGGTGCAGTAGTCAGTCTCTCCTTCAAAGTAGAAAAAGTTTGCTCACAAGAGTCTGACCAATTGACCTTAACATCCTTCCTAGTCAATTTCGTCATCGGCTCAGCTATCTTCGAGAAATCCTTGATAAATCTGCGGTAGTATCCAGCCAACCCAAGGAAACTCCTGATGTCCGATGCCGATCGAGGTGTAGGCCATTCACTGACTGCTTTGACCTTCTCCGGATCCAATGAGATACCAGCTCCCGATACTACATGCCCAAGAAATGCAATTCTATCTAGCCAGAATTCGCATTTGTTGTACTTGGCATACAGTCTATGGTGACGGAGCGTCTCTAACACCATCTTCAGATGCTCTGCATGCTCTTCCTCGCTTTTCGAGTACACCAAGATGTCGTCTATGAAGATTACCACGAACTTGTCAAGGAAGTCGTAAAAGATAAGGTTCATGAGATTCATGAACACAGCAGGAGCATTGGTCACACCGAATGGCATGACAACAAACTCGTAATGCCCGTACTTAGTCCGAAAAGCGGTCTTGAGTACATCTTCCTTCTTGACTCTAACTTGATGGTATCCGCTCCGGAGATCCAACTTCGAAAATACCCTCGATCCACCAAGCTGATCGAAGATATCATCAATACGTGGCAGCGGGCACTTGTTCTTCACTGTGATCTGATTCAACTCCCGATAATCAATACACATTCTCCTCGAGCCATCTTTCTTCTTCACTAGCAAGACGGGTGCACCCCAGGGAGATACGCTGGGATGAATAAAACCCTTCTGTAGTAGCTCATCCAACTGTTTCCTCAACTCTTCTAATTCTGCAGGAGCCATACGGTACGGTGCCTTCGAAATTGGCTGAGCTCCTGGCATAAGATCGATGCCGAACTCCAACGCTCGATCGGGCGGCAGTCCAGAAATGTCTTCAGGGAAGACGTCTTCGAAATCTCTTACTACTACAGGCTTCTCTGGTTCAGCAATCATTGATGCAATGGTCAATCGGTAAGGCTGGGCACGGAACTTCACAGGTCCAAGCGAACGTCCTCCGCCGACAAACTCGAACACTGGGTGGTCAGGTATTTCGAACATCACTTTCTTCCGGTGATAGTCAATCGTGGCATAAAAAGCTCCTAACCAATCGATGCCGAGAATAGCATCAAAGTTGGATAGGTCGTGGACAATGAAATTAGCATATAGTTCATGTCCACTAATCACCAACGGGCATGGTCTACATCCCAGTGCAACCTTCACTACACCATTCCCAGTTGTAATGTTCCAACACTTGGGAAGTGTATAGGTGGGTATCGAGTGTTCGACTACGAACTTCCGAGATAGGATGCACATGGAAGCTCCAGAATCGAATAGGGTCAATGCCGGGTGAGATGAAACTAAGATGACACCTAAGGGTAACATGCAACTAGATTAACATGGATTTAACTAATCAAATGTAATGCATAAATAAGGAAGGCTAGTATAGAGTTTACCTGCAATAACTCCATCCTCAGTCTCTGCCTCTACTGCAGTCATCGTGAAGGCTTGTCTCTTAGGCTGAACATCCTGCTGAAATGCCTGCTTCTGGGGTAGAAGAGGCGTTCCACGTCCAGCAGCTACTGGTGCTTTCCGTAGTTGAACTCCGACTGGCGCTTTCCACGGATGCTTAGCTCTCGGACAGTCCTTCAAGGTATGCGCTGCGTCGCCACATATCAAGCACTGGCCCAGCTTCCACCTGCACTGTTCTTTCACATGACCAGCATTGCCACAAAAATAACACATCTTCCGACTAGGCCCAGCTACTGATGTTCGCTGCTGTCGACTAGTAAGCGGGCAATCCTTCGAGGTGTGCGAAGTGCCGCCACAAGTCAAGCACTGACCCAAGAATCTCCTGCACTGCGCCTTCTCATGACCAGCTTTGCCACAAAAATGGCACGTTTTCCGGCTAAGCCCACCTGGCCTCTTAAACTGTGCAGACGGACTAGACTTCAATGCGGGTCTAACTACAGCTCGGGTAACGCATCTCCCAGCCATCTAAGACAAGGAAACGTTCAGATTAGACTTAATCATGACTCGAACGTTATGAATAATTAATTGGACGTTGTCTATCATTATTGTTGTTCCGATATTTCGCAGATGCAAAATGGAAGACCTGCATGGGCCACCACTAAAACCTGTCACGCCCCGCTTCCCTAATATGAAAGGCGAGACGTGAGGAGGTCCGCTCAGACATGGAGCTGTGAAGCTGCAGTCTGATAAGCGTCTGTAAATTTTTTTTTGAAAAGTAGCAGGTCCTTGCATTGCGACGAAACAACAACAATAATAAAGCAGATAAAAAGTACCCACCAACAACGTCCAACAATTATTACAACATCACAGAATAGTCACAAAAGTACAAGTCTGAACAATAGGCCTAAAGCATGGCCAAACAAAACAAATAGAGATAGGTGCTAACAGCAACTAAGGATAGGTAACAACTAAGGGGAAACTCCAAACGAGTCTAGGACTGGTCACCAGTGTCCTCGAACTCGGTCTCAGTAGTGACCTCAAACTCAGCGTCAACGAACTGCTCGTCCTCTGCTACCTGCTCTATCTCAAAGTCTGACATGTGACACCCAAAGAGAAAAGGGCACATGTCAGCAAAAGTCTCCCAAGGGAAACGGAGAACTTTTGTGCAAGGATACAAATATAGAAAACGACTAGCAGTTCTAAACAATATGAAATGACATTTAAAGAGTGCAATAGTTTATATGACATGATGCATGCACGGCGTAGCAGGAACTACGAACACACTATTTCACGGTTTTCACGGAACATTAGCTTTTCACATTGTGCACAGAGTTTACGCCTTACAGCTGAAGTGGCTGTACGGGCACACTTCTACGCTGAGTGGTCGCTTAACCCTACCCCTCCACGTGTATATGGACTGGCGCCCATCTTCTGGATCACGAGCCAGGAAGTGTTATTGGCATAGGGTTGTGCCCGCAAAGCAGGTGCCTAGCCTCAATAGCAATAACATTTGTAGTGTGTGCTACTCAATCACGATGAACATAAAATGCATGCAATGACATGGCAATGAGCAGATAAATTGGGTACCGTTAATTGAAATTAAACATGATATGACAGCATGAATGAAAGCAGGTAAAGTGTCGGATCTAGTTTCGTTGTCAAACTAGATCAAATAGGGCGTCTAGGCGACTATCATTTCACCGCCTAGTCTCTTTTACACAATTTTACAAATTGGCCTAAAACATGGCCTAAATAATTACTGGCAAGTATCACTTGCCTGTTTCCGGTGATATCGGTTGTCGTGAGTTCGCCTCGATGAGCGTTACGCTATAGAACGACTGGTTCTCTGTTTTGGTTAAACAAGTTAAATGAATTAGGTTCTATTGTGAGATAATCAAAATAAAATAACTCCTGGATTGGGTTTGTCTAATTTTATCGGGTTCCCTCGCTAGGGTGACGTTTATATTGTGTTATACAGACATGACACGCTTTATTAATTTAATATTTATCAACCTAACATCGATTAAAATTACTAACATGATGAGAACATTTAAATTAATAACGCTAACTAATATTAACAATTAACTAATTAACTAAGCTAATTACTCACTAATCTAATTGCATGGCTTAACATGGTATTTAATATCTCATATACAAACTTTGATCAAGGGTAAAAGAAACATGGTTACAACTCTTACTTTAATTATTAACATTATTATTATATAATAACTTCCTTTCTCTCTCTCTTTACTCTTTCTTTAAACTTATCTCTTTAATTCATTCTGTAAACTACCCCCCCCCCCCCCAACACACTTTCTCTCCCACAGTCCCTCTCTCTTCTCTCTCAGCCTTCTGTCGTTTCTTCCCTTCTTCTTCTTCTTTTTTTTTGATTTCAATTTAAAAATAGCAGCAAGGACTTGTGTGAACTCGTGTGCAAGAAGCAAGGGAGAGGGGGCACTCACCTACGCGCGACGGCGGAAGAAGGGGCGGACGGCGGTGGCTCCGGCGCGAGCCCTCCGGCGGCGCGGGCTCCTGGCCGGCGGCGGCTGAGGCTGGGCGGCGGGCGACTGAGGGTGAGGGTGGAGGAGGAGGAGATCGGCCTATGGGAGAGGGAGGTGGAAGGAGAAGAAGATCTGAAGAGGATTTGTTGAGTTTTGAGTCTGAAATCTTAATTTCAGATCTGATTTTGTTTTTGTGTTTGATGGATGAATGGGTTTCAAATCTCCAGATCTGAAATATGTTGTTCTGATTTCTGAGTTTTAATTTGGAGATTTGATGAATTGTTTTGGGGATTGGTTTGATTTTTTTTTTGGGAAGAATCGGAAATTGGGAAGGATTTGGGTGATGAAGAACAGATTCAGGAATGTGTTTAATTGGTGGATTTGGGTTCTGTTTTTTTTTTGTGCTGATGGAGGGTTTATTTGCAGGTTGATGGAAGGTTTGCAGAGAATATGAATTTTGCAAATGAATGTTGCCTAAATAAGCTAACGAGCAATAGACAACTTTAATGTTGTTAGGTTTGTGATTATGATTCGATTAATTGTTGTGTTGACTAAACGATGTAGCTGGCTATAAACGTGTTAGACTCCCTTACTCTCCTCTTTATTCAAAGAAAAGAAGAGACCAAATTAAATGTGTGTAGGTTTGGGATTTGGATTAAATTTAATGATGTTTGTTGACTCTAAGAAATGGAAAATGAATCTGCCTACGAATTAGGTTTACTCCCTTTCACAAGATTCTAAAGGTGAATGCTTAAGATTACTTAAGTGTTAAATGTAATTATTAATTTAACAAAAGTAATTAGTAATAATAATTAATTAAAGTTTTTAGGTAAACTGGATGAGCGATTAATGACGATACTGTAAAAACGAAAATAGTGACGCGCTCGCGTCGACACGTACAGACGAAAAGTTAGCTGAATAACAGGGGTAAAATACTGGCACGCACAATCGGAAACTCGCCTAAAAATACCGGCCGTTACACTCTTTATTATTATATTTGTGTAGTAGTAGCGATCTTTGTAGGGAAAACTTTACCATTCTTGTTTGGGGTCTTGTCTAGTGTGGAACTAGACAAAAGGGACTTGACTAGTTGGGGCTAGTCAATAGAAAGCTTATACTAGGATTAATTTTGTTGAACACCAGTGAAGTGGGGTACTGAGAGCCTGGTGAGTGTTGAAACATGGGTGCTCTAGCTATTACGGTTGTACCTGTTACATTATTAATCTAGTATCTGTTTTGGGGGCTAGATGTAGGTCGTGGGACGACTGAACCAGGGTAAATCTGCTGCGTATTCTGTTATGGCTCATTATTTACTCTGCATCTGCTATAACTGCGTGTGATTGCTCGTGGGTTGCACGAGAATTTTTAATAGCCTATTCTCCCCCTCTAGGCTTCGATACAGATCCAACAAGTGGTATCGAAGCATGTTAGAGGATTTAGGCTAGATTGACCATGAACTCTATTGATTGTGCTTTTGCTGAAGGTCAGTCCATATCACGATCCCCTAAATTTATGGTACTGATTATGCTTATTGGAAATCTAGAATGAAAATTTATTTAGTGTCTGTTGATTATAAAGTGTGGAAAATTGTTGAAAATGGATATAAACCACCTGTTATTAAAATTGAAGACACGAAAAATAATTAAAAGAAAAATGGAATGCTGCTGATTGTAGTCTTTATTCTTTAAATGGTAAAGCTATGAATGCACTTATTTGCTCTCTTGATAAATCTGAATTTAATCGTATCTCACATTGTTCAACTGCGCAGGAAATATGGCATATGCTGGAGGTGACGCATGAGGGAACGTTGCAGGTGAAGGAGTCTAGACTTTCCTTACAGAGCACAGAGTACGAGAGCTTTTGCATGGTTCCATCAGAATCAGTCTCAGAGATGTTTGCGAGGTTCACCAACATCGTTTACAAGTCTAGCTCCATCGGTAAGCCATATTCTAGTCTTGAACATAGGAGAAAAATCTTAAGGGCGCTGTCAAGCTCGTTCCGGCCTAAAGTCACTGCCATTCAAAAAGCTAAAGATCTATCACAAATGAGAGTGGAAGACTTGATATGCAACTTGATGTTACATGAGCTTGAGCTGCAGAACATTGAAGAAAGAGAGAAACCAAAGGAAAAGGCTCCCAAACCTCTAGCTATTCAAGCTAAGGTGGATGAAGATGACAATGAGGAGGAGGAGATAGCACTGATGGTCAGAGGCTTTAGAAGATACATCAATACTCCTCAAGGAAGAGCTGAAATGCAAAAAAGGTTTAATCATTCTAACAAATATAATCCTTCTAGAAATTCATCTGAACATACTGCTATTGATAGAATAAAAGTTTTAAATATAAAAAGCAGGGACACCTTATGAAGGATTGCCAACAAGAAGTGAATAATGTTGCTGAAAAGAAAGGAAAAGCCTTGGCGCTAACGTAGGACATGGATAGCGATTATGAAGCCGAGGAGAATGAAGCCCACTCCTCCCGTCGCTTAATGGGAAAACTTGATGAGATAACAAAAGCTCAATTCCTAGGTACTATTAATGAATTGAAAGATGAAATTGACAACCTAGAATCTACTATAAAGGAACATGAATCCATACTAGAAGAGTATAGAAATGTCAACGATGAAATGCAATAAAGACACATACAACATGTCATTAGAAATTAAGGAACTAAAAGGAAAAAATGTTGCATGTGATTCTACCATTACTTTGTTGGAAAAAGAGAAATCTAGGTTGCATCAAAAAGCTGAATGTCTTATTTGTCCTACATTGTTGAATGATATTAGCATGCATAAGCAAACAGTGATTAAGCTTGAAACTGAAATTGAATTGCTTAATGAAAAGATCTGCATGCTAAATAACGAACTTAATAGAAAAATAATTGCTGAAGAGGACAATAAGAAAGCTTTCATTAATAAATACACTTTGCTTGTGAAAGAAAATGCTTTGTTGAAAAGTCACGCACATAGAATTGTCCATCAAGAAATTTTCTATTGAAAACAATATTTGGATACTATTCTTGAAAATCAACTATATGGCAATAATAGGCATGGACTTGGATTTGGTTCTAAAAATGTTGCAAAGCCTAATTATAAGAGATTTCATAATGTGCCAACCAAAGTGAAAAATATTTTTGCAAAGTGTTTTGCTTGTGATAGTGTTGGTCATACCTTATATCATTACAAATTTAGGAGCACGAATATTAAATCCAAACAAGTGTGTGTTCCTAAAAATTTGATGACTAACATGAGTGGACCTTGTTAGATTCCAAAGTCACACATAACATCTACCGTGTAGGTAAGATGGAGATGACGAGGAACTATAGATTGAACGTCTCATTATTTGGTTCCTTAGCCATGCTACAACGTGAAGGTATGATTTTTCCTCTTTGAACATAATGCATATCTTCCTAGTTTTTGCATGCTTGATTTTTTATTTTCATTTTGTGTGCTAGTTTGTTTGCTTTCTAGCTTGTTTAGTTCTTTATAAAAGAAAAATCAAAAAAAATTTGGAAAGGACAAAAATGAAAAAATGGTGCTTAATGTACATCTTTCTTTTGAATCATTTAAGTGATATTAATGAATGATACTCATATCCATGTAGAAATTGATTTATTACTGTTATGGCTACATGCGCATGTTTGATTTTCTAAATAGCCATGACATGTTCAATGATTAGAATAATTTGATTTCTACACCTACACTTTCACTTCCACGAATATTAAATATTGTTGCACATTTGGAGACATCTTTTATGAACTAATGGAAAGTGAATGTACGATGAAAAATAACTGAAAATCTAAGGGATATGATGTGTCTTGCCTTGGATAAAAATTGAGCACAAAAAAATTGAATATATAAAAATTTGAAAAAGAATGAAATAGCTCCGTATGAAAAATGGATACAATCCTTGGCAATGATACTATCCACGAGTATCCAACATATGCTTTACGGGTATTCTTTAGCGTTGGTGTTATACTCGTCAAGCAATGCCACCGCCACATCTAAGAGTCCTTATAGGCTATGTTTTTGGGTGTGGTACCTTGAAATCATTTTTAATAAGATGGGAACAATTAATCCTAGGTGATTTCATGTTTAATGGAAAATGTGGATTGGTTTTGGTTGAATTTTTTAAAAGTTCTCCTTATGTGCTTCAATGTTTAATCATCACACTTACACGAAGGTATTGAAGTCTATGTTATATGTCTCATTGAATTTGAAGTGCTTATTCTTTGAATGTCTACATGCAAGTGCTAGTTGTAATTTATAATACACTTTAGTTTGCATGTGGTATGAAATTTGACTTCATGTATACACTTTTGATGATAACAGAAGGGGGAGAAAGAATTGAGAAGATTTGAATATGTGCATTAATGCTTACATGTTGCAGATATGGACATTGGTTTAGGGGGAGCATTAATGAACAATGAATAATGAGAATAATGAAAATGTGCTTAATGAATATGTGAATATTGGTTCAAGGGGGAGCATGAATAAAGGGGAGCATCCATGTCATACATGTTTGAATGCTTGAACATCGTTGTTTGCATGCTTGTATGTTGCACCAATTGATTTGAATTAATTCAAATATGGATTTGAATTGATTTCCTCCTTAACTTTCCATCTTTGACTTAGTCCAATATTTGTAGCCATTATCTCCATTTTTGACTTAGTCCACTTGGCTAATGCATGGCACATTCTCCATCACTTTTACTTAGTCTCTCTTTTAGTATTTGCGAAAGTGACATTCCTGAAAACACTTAGCACACACATTAAATCGTTCACACACATTTGTTATCATCAAATATGAAATAATCGATCGTTGTATCCAACTACACGTATTCAACACAATGCGCCACTAAAATGGAGTGAAGCACCTTCTGTGCTACCTCCAAAGGTCAATTGATCTGGGATTATATTACCAGAAAGGTGCATCCTCCAACTTAATTGGTTATATAGATGCAGGTTATAGATCAGATCCCACACCAAAAAGTCACAGACTGGGTTCGTGTTCACCTACGGTGAGACGGCCATTTCATGGAGATATGTGAAGCAGACCACGACAGAAACCTCATCCAATCACTCTGAACTCATTGCGATCCATAAAGCTAGTAGAGAATGTTTTTGGCTACGTCCATTCATTCACAACATCCTAGTAACGATCGGCCTAAAGACGGGCGACCTTGAACCAACCACCATGTTCGAAGACAATGCAGCCTGCATATCTCAACTACGAGGTGGCTACATCAAGGGTGACAGGATGAAGCACATCTCCCTTAAGCTCTTCTGGACGCACTAACTACAAGAAGACATTCAGCAAATCCAGTCTTGCAACAACTTGGTAGATCTGTTTACTAAAACACTACCTCAATATACTTTTAGGAATCTTGTAAAAGGGATTGGGATGAGACAGTTGAGAGACTTACAAGCCTAAATCTTGTACACAACAGGGGGAGTTAAATGTTGAGTCGTTCTCTTTTTCCTTAGATATTGGTTTTTCCCACTGGGTTTTCCATAGCTAACAATTTTAACGAGGCAACCACATTAACTCTGAATCCAGAAGTATCCACCCTTAGTCATATCCACCGATCAGGAGAAGTTAAGGAGACTTGTACTCTTTTTCTTTAGCTATTGGTGGGTTTTCCATAGAAAAAGGTTTTAACGAGACAAGACCTCCTAACTTAGGATCCAGAAGTATCTAAATCCTTATGATAAGCTCTATGAAGCATGAATCATTCATCAAGCTTACAATGATGGATGAATAATGTGAAGTGTTATGAATGAGCTTTTGTAGGTCCATGTGAAGCCCACTTAGGGCTAGGGTTTACACCCATTATGTAATCTTTTCCTATAAATATATGGCTAAAGATTCAGTAGCAGCCACCTTCACAACAAAAAGCTATTTTTAGCCATTTCTCGTAGAATGAGAAAAACTATTCCATAATTTCTTTTTTGAAATTTTTTTGAAAACAAGTGGGAAAAAAGCATTATCAAAAATTTATTGTTTGTTAAAAAGAAAAGAGAAAAATTATATAAAACATGTAAATGATTATGATTTATTTTTAGTATAAACCAAAAGATTCTATTTACACGGATGGAGAGATTGTTCCGAGTTAAATAATTAGATAATCATAAGCATCCATTTTTCAAACTTTTTCTAGCTAAAAAGCTTTAATTTTTTTATTAAATTAAAGTAGTTTTCTAAAAGCCACGTTTTCCGACTCTTCTCATGCGAAACAACAAATGGCGGAATAGGAAACCCCCTTTTGAAATCTAATAAGAAAATATAGCTGGCACACTGGAAAAGTCCAGGGATCCAAACCGCCCCAAGATTGGGCTTTTTCGGAAACTGGGATTTTTTATGGGTTATTTTTTGTATCTTTTCATTTGCTCAAGTTACTCATGCACACGTGGATAATAATGAGCATCCACAGATAGCTTTCATGCAATGCAAACTTCAATCATCTTGTAATAAGCTTATTTTCAACGGCTTTCCATTATTAGTTCAAAAATCTCTCCGACTAGTGCTTATCGTGTGGGTAGGCAAATCTTCAAATGCAAACATTTTGTACGGTGCGAATATGTTTTTAATTTTTTTGAATTTTTTTAATGTTTTTTCCACCTTCACTTGATGTTGTTATACACCGATAAATAAATAATGGTTGAAAAATATTATGATGTGGCCTTCAATCAAGGCATTACAACAAATTTGCATGTTTTGAACAGTTAAATTTTGCAACGGTTAGATCGGTGCTCAAATTCCCCTATGGTTCACCCATTATTTTCATTGGAGTATTGTTGCG
>JAULAV010008116.1:0-38999 GCA_030789695.1 Scilla litardierei | reverse complement strand
AATTGATGTATGGCCATCAGGTTCCCGTGTGGCACCTCCCGTTGCTCCGGGGACTCATAATGTGGGCTATGTATGTCCCCTGTGATGGAAATCTCCTGCAATAGCACATAAACACAAAGAAAGTGAAAAGAAACTAAAAATCAAAAAAGAATAGATACAAAACCACGGAAAACGACGGGAAATCACGGAGAAGACGTGCGTGAATATATAAAATATAAATGCACCTCAACCATGCTCATTACAATTCATATTGTCTCAATGAAAGCGGACTTAAACCCTCGTTTTTCATCAGCCGTAAGATGAAGGGGCCACCCCTTGCAACTGAACGACCCTCGCATGTCGTTAGCCGTAAGACGAAGGGGCCACCCCCTCGCAACTGAACGACCCTTGCATGTTGTCAGGAGCAAGACGAAAGGGCCACCCGCTTACAACTGAATGTCCCTCTCGTGTCGTCAGTCTTAAGACAAAGGGGCCATCCCTTCAGAACTGAACGACCCTCACGTGTCGTCAATAGTAAGACGAAGGGGCCACCCCCTCGCAACTGAACGACCCTCATGTGTTGTCAGTCGTAAGACGAATAGGCCACACCCTCGCGGCTGAACGATCCTCGCGTGTCGTCAGTCGTAAGACAAAGGGGCCACCGCTCGCAGCTGAAGGACCCTCACATGTCGTCATATGTAAGACAAAAGGCCACTCCCTCGCGACAGAATGACCCTTACGTTTCGTTAGCCATAAGACAAATGGGCCACCCCCTCGCGGCTTAATGACCCTCGAGTGTTGTCAGCCGTAAGACGAAGGGGCTACCCCCTCGCGGCTGAACCAACCTCGCCTATCATCAGCCATAATACAAAGGGGCCACCCCTTGCACCTAAATGACCCTCGCATGTCGTCAGTCATAAGATGAAGGGGCAACCCTTCGCAACTGAATGACCCTCATGTGTCATCAGCAGTAAGACGAAGGAGCCACCCCTTCGCAACTGAATGACCCTCACATCATCTCGTGTTGTAATCAACAGTAAGACAAAGGGGCCACCCCCTCGCAACTGAAGGACCCTCGCATCATCTCGTGTTGTCAGCCAAAATACAAATGGGCCATCCCCTGTCAACTGAACGGCCCTTATGTGTCGTCAGTTTTAAGTTGAAGGGGACACCCCCTCGCAACTGAACGACCCTCGCGTGTCATTAGCCATAAAACGAAGGGGCCATCCCTTGTAACTAAATGAACCTATTGTGTCGTTAGTAGTAAAACGAAGGGGCCACCCCCTCGCAGTTGAAAGACCCTCTCACGTCGTCAGCTATAAGACGAAGGGGCCACCCCCTCACGGCTAAATGACCCTCTCGTATCATCATCTGTAAGACAAAGGGGCCACCCCATTGCGGCTGAATGACCCTATCGTGTCGTCAGCTGTAAGACAAAGGAGACACCCCCTCACGGCTGAACGACCCTCAAGTGTCGTTAGCCATAAGACGAATGGGCCACCCCCTCACGGCTAAACGAACCTCACGTGTCGTCAGCCATAAGACAAATGGGCCACCCCCTCGCAGCTGAACGACCCTCGCATGTCGTATCCGTAAGAAGAATGGGACACCCCCCTCGTGGCTGAACGAACCTCGCCTGTTGTCAGCCGTAATACGAAGGGGCCACCCCCTTGCACCTGAACGACCTTCGCATGTCGTCAGTTGTAAGACAAAGGGGCCACCCCTTGCAACTGAACGACACTCATGTGGTGTCAGTTGTAAGACGAAGAAGCCACCCCTCGCAACTAAACGACACTCGCGTGTCATCAGCCATAAGACGAAGGGGCCACCCCCTCGTAATAGAAAAAACCTATCATGTCGTCAGCGATAAGACGAAGGAGCCACCCCCTCACAACTGAATTACCCTCTCATGTCGTCAGCCGTAAGATGAAGGGGCCACCCCCTCGTGGCTGATGGACCCTCGCATGTCGTCAGTCGTAAGACGAAGGGGCCACCCCTCGCGGCTGAAGGACCCTCGCATGTAGTTAGTCGTAAGATAATGGGGCCACCCCTCACGACTGAATGACCCTCGTGTGTCGACAACCGTAAGACAAAGGGGCCAACCCCTCGCGACTGAACGACCCTCGCATGTCGTCAGCCGTAACACAAAGGGTCCACCCCCTCGCGACTGAATGACCCTCCCGTGTTGTTAGCCGTAATACAAAGAGGCCACCCCTCACCGTCGAATGACCTTCACCTGTCGTAAGACGTAAGATGAAGGGGCCACCCCCTCGCAACTGAACGACCCTCACGTGTCGTCAGGAGTAAGACGAAGGGGCCACCCCATCGCAGCTGAATGACCCTCGTGTGATGTCAGTCATAGGACGAAGGAGCAACCCCCTCACAGCTGAACGACCCTCACGTGTTGTCAGTCGTAAGATGAAGGTGAAACCCCTTTGCAGCTGAACGACCCTCGCATGTCGTCAGCCGTAAAACGAAGGGGCCACTCTCTCGCACCTGAAGGACCCTTACGTGTCATCAACCGTAAGACGAAGGGGCCACCCCATCGCAACTGAACGACCCTATCATGTCGTCAGCCGTAAGATGAAGGGGCCACCCCTCGCAACTGAACAACCCTCTCTTGTCGTCAGCAGTAAGACAAAGGGGCCACTCCCTCGCAATTGAACGAACCTCTCGTTTTGTCAGCCATAAGACGAAGGGGCCATCCCATGTCAACTGGACAGCCCTCATGTGTCGTTAGTCGTAAGACTAAGGGGCCACCCTCTCGTAACTGAATGAACCTCTCGTGTCATCAGCCATAAGACAAAGGGGTTACGAAGGAGCCACCCCCTCGCAACTGAACGACCTTCTCATGTCGTCAGCCGTAAGACAAAGGGGCCACCCCCTCGCAGTAGAATGACCCTCGTGTCTTCAGCCGTAAGAAAAAGGGTCCACCCCCATAACTGAACAAACCTCTCGTGTCGTCAGCCGTAAGATGAAGGGGCCACCCCTCACAACTGAACGATCCTCTCGTACCGTTAGCCATAAGACAAAGGGGCCACCCCTCGCAACTGAATGAACCTCTCGTGACGTCAACCGTAAGACGAAGGAGCCACTCTCTCGCAACTGAATGACCCTCACATGTCATCAGTCGTAAGACAAAGGGGCCACCCCTCACAGCTAGATGACTCTCGTATGTCGTCAGCCATAAGACGAAAGGGCCACTGCTCCCACCTAAATGACCCTCTCGTGTTGCCAGCCGTAACCCCTTTGCAATTGAATGACCCTATCATGTCGTCAGTCGTAAGACAAAGATGCCACTCCCTTGCAACTAAACGACACCATCGTGTCGTCAACCGTAAGACAAAGGGACAACCCCCCTTCACAACTAAAAAAAGTGGACTAGCTAGGGTATAATTCAATGATTCTACCCCTATCGTCTTGAGAAAGGGCTTAACCCATTGAAAGGGGCCAACTGGAAATACGACCACCCACACAAATGGTAACAAACAAAGAGGTATGGGTCAACTTTGTGACAATATCTTACATTACAAAATTGTCATTATTCCTACGAACATGCCCCCTATACATTTGAAAATTTTGGTGAGATCCCTCAGTGAATCAAGATGCCCTAGGTCTCCTTCGAACGAAGAAACATGCTTTTGATCCCACGGAACACCAACATTTGCATCTTCATCCGTCGCAGTGACAATTTCACCAACGGGAATGGCCCCCTCCATGTCATGACATTGATCATCACAGTCAACGATCAGGAGAAACACGGTGATTTGGTCAATCTCAGTGGTGATATCGGGGAATCGATCCTTTACTTCCGATAGACACCGCTCATACCCCTGTGTATACAATTCGTCGAAGTCGGGTAATGTGTCCTTGTATTCTTGGACTGCCTTCTTCGTGATTTCCCTAGTGTCGACTCCCTGAAAGATGTCAACGAGTCGGGAAAGGAGCTCATTCTCTTTGACTTCCAACTAGGCCCTCTCCTCTAGCAGCGTCTTCTCCGCTCGCTCCTTCGAGGTAGTTTGATCAGCCTCCCTCTTACGAGACTCACTTTACTCATTTTGAGTTCGAGCACCTATGACTGTCTTAATTTACACAGAAGCTCCAGTCTATCCAGCTGCGTCTGAGATTTCTCGATGGCCAGTTTGACTGCCCCCAGCATGACTTCATAATTGGCCACCATCGATGCGCATCAGTGCAAGGCAGCATTAGCCACAAGAGCCTATATACAAGTCATAGATGTCAATATCTACGCCTAATTCATCCGTCATGAAGACTAGCGTTATAATTACCTGAACGTTTGCATGGACAACAATTAAGGACGGCCTCTCGTAATCAACCCTCTTCAAAACGGTCTTATCCTGGGGAAGGGACGCGTTCTCGACAATCCTTGAGGCGGTCCTGCAATCCAAAAGAGTCGAGTCATTCTTCTTGATTGGAAATTCTGGCTGAAGGAGATCCTCCACAGGACAATCAAATGGAATTCTTCGGGAATATCCTTAGCCAGAGGCACCGGAGAGAACAGTACTCCCAAGGCCAGGAATCCTAATGCAGAATGGGCTTCGGAAGAGGTGGGGACCCTCCTATATATTTTTCTAAAGGAGCCCCCGTTCCTACTCATGTGGATGGGCCTTGTCACACAGCTGACTCGCATCCAAAGAAGCAGACCAACACACGGCATCATTCGACCCAGACAGCTCTGAGTCGCTAAGACGAAGCTTTCGCCTCCTGTTCTTTCCTCCCTCAACTACGACCACCTCAAATTTGGTGGGATGGGGGATTTTTCTTTTTCCTTCGCTGAGGACGAGCCAGTTAAGAAGCCTCCTTTTATTTCCTCCCTCAACTACGACCACTTAAGTTTGGTGGGGGGGTGCTTTTTCTTTTTCCTTCGCTGAGTACGAGCCAGTTGAGAAGCCAAAAAAACGAAAATGGGCAAGTCCTCGAAGGTCTGTGTCACTCCTTCCTCCAGAAGGAGCACTTGAGGAGATAACATACTCTCCTCAGCTTCCTTAATGGAAGCCTCGACCACCTCTCTTAACTTTGGGTCCACCTGGTACTCCAGACCAACCATGCCTGCAAGGAAAAAGCAAAATTCAATTAGACAAATATCAAATGGTTGATGGGCAGAGTCAGATCGACCTTTCATCCATACAGTCTGGCACAACACTGAGTCAGATCACAACCATTTCGTCTTCTTAATCCCCTCTGGCAGATTCAACAATGCATCGGTGATTTCTGTCTCCTCCTTGGACAAAGGATTATCCTCGGTTGGACCCAAATCAGGCATACTCCCTCGAGTGCAAAAGCTCACCTCGCCTTGAAAGACCACAAATACGAATCGGCTTTCTAATTCGAATTCGAGGAGGGAAGTTCGTCAAATAATTTCCTACCTCGACGAGCTGTTATCATGTACCAACCCCGGGTCTTATGGGGAGGAATCATGAAGAACTAATTGAACAACTCCATCGTCGGTTCAACCTTCTTTATTACACATAGTGCGATGAAGCCGACCAATAGCCATATGGCGTTCGGCATCAGTTGGCAAAGGGAAAGGTTCAACATACTCAACAAATATCGCATAAAAGGATGCATGAGGAATCTAAGCCCTCGATGAAAGGCCTTAACATAAACCCCAACCTCTCGATCACTGGGGTGCTGGGGCCTTTCATCCCTCTACAACAACCGGATCTGGTAGTCAAGTCGAACATATTTTTCCTGGAATTCGGGAATTTGATCCGTGTCCACTTTAGAGACTTGATTTACGATCAAACTGGGCACAATGGCTTCCTCCTTACCCTTCTGAGCGATGGAAGCTGAGCTCCTACTAGAGGCATGACCAGATGATGAAGCCATCTCCAAAGAAAAAAAACTGAGTCAGGGGTGCCAAAGACAATGATTTCAATTTTCCCTCCGAAACCATCTTATTTAGACAAGGCAACCTCATCGTGTCAGGACACGTGTCGGTAATCATGCCTCCTAGTATCTCGTATTTCGAACTTACGCATCACCCAAATCAGAAAAGCAAGCATTTTGGCACCTATAACTTGAGTGCTAATTCCTCGACTGTCGTGTCTCATTAATGAGATGTAACATCACTTGACCCCAACAGACGAACTGTCTGATCTCAAGTGACGGGGGCCATTGTTGCATCATTGGGCCGGCTCTCGAGGGATTCGTCAGCGGGTGATCAAAGCCCATGAAAGAAGCCCAAATCAAACTCAGTCAAAGCCCACGTGTCATTCGCACGTTGCACTACCACCCATCAAACGTGGGATTAAAGGAAGCTCATAAATAATAGAGACGTGGGAGACGGTTACCCCAAATAAGGGGGGAAGGATTGTGGCGTCATAATTGGTGACCGTTATCCTCTCAATGTCACCGAGGAGACCTCGGAGGCTTATAAATACACTGAAGATGAACAGAGCAAGGGTACGAGATTCGACACTCTGACATTCTAAACTCCACTTAATATATTCTTCCTCTAAATAGCTCGTGATGCTTGACTCGAGACGAGCCTCCATGGGTCAATCTCGACAGCTCCGAGTTCTCCCATTCTTAAGCTCACATACTAACTTAAGCATCTAAGTGGATTTGGGTCGGGACCCAGATCCAACACTCCTAATGTTCCTCTGTGATACAGGAATCTTGTGGAGTGACCCAACAAGAAGGTTGCATCTCTATCGACGTCCATTTAAGACTCGATCTACTTAGTGGGTCGATCGACCATCACATTCCAATTCCAGCTATCAACGACCCCGGTTCTACTAACCAGGGTCCCACGTAACCAGCTGATGAGGCACCACCTCAACAGAAGAAGTCCACGTCAGCCTTCATACCGTTAAGGCCATTTTTGGCATTAACATATATATAATTGTAGAGATTAAACATAAAAAATCGAGAAAAAATTTCTAAAGAAAACTACAATTGTTTTCGCATGGTGCGAAAAGACCCTTTTTCGCACACAAAAACTACCATATATATATATATATATATATATATATATATATATATATAGTGATCTTCGGTTGCGAAAAAAGGGGTTTTCGCACGGTGCGAAAACATTTTTTTTTTTTTTTTTTGAAATTTTTTTTTTCAAAAATTCTTTTTTTGATGTTTAATCCATACAAATATATACCCCAGGGAAAATAATGGGTGAACCCGTTGGGCATTAGAGCACCCATCCACCCGTTACAAATTTAACGGTCTCAAAACGTGCGAATTTGATGAAATGCCTTGATCGAAGGCCAAATGACATTATTTCTCAATGATTATTTTTTGAGGGGGGTATAACAACATATAATGAGGGTGGGAAAAAGAATTTTTGAAAAAAAAAATTTCAAAAAAAAACTAAAAACATTTTCGCACGGTGCGAAATGTTCTCATTTGAAAATTTTCCTATATATATATATATATATATATATATATATATATATATATATATATATATATATATATATATATATATATATATATATATATATATATATATATATATATATATATATATATATATAATATATATACATATACCTCTGCGAAAAAAACCCTAATGTCCGTGAATTCCGGAGGAGGCGATTTGCGTGAGGCGGCGCTGGGCAACAATGATCATCCTGTCGCCATCTTTGATCGTGGAAAGCAAATTGCGGGCAATTGTGGGGCCAAAGATGATACTGGGGAATGGATTCGTGTTTCTCGGTTCAGGAAAAAGTCTAATTTCTCACGGTCTGGTGCTTCTCAAAATAGTGCTGGTCATTATCCCACCGGTAATCAATTACGTCCTAATCAAAATGCAGAATCATCTAGAGGTGGTGGCTCACGGGTGGGTGGAAGATCAGGCCTGCCTCCACAATCTTCCCGATTGGCCACAAAATCAACCTTTTTGAACCCCGAAGGCAAGGTGTTTGATAGAATCTCTCCTAGACCACAGACGAGTATTCGTATCAGCCCTACTGTTGAGAAGCGCTCATGGGTAGATATTTGTGCCTCCACACGCAAATATGCGGACCCTCTCGTGATGTCCAAAGTCCTTACTACACTAAATTCTGAAGGGGTTGCAAAGGTAAAAGTTGAAGTTAATATGCTGGAAGCTGGAGCTGCTCGCTGGGCGAACACACTTGTTGGTTACGTACTTGGTGATGTTCCCTATTTCAGACAAATCAAAGCTTGGACAGAACGGTTGTGGAGGACCAAAGGAGGGCTTCGGATCTTTTCCCGCGAGAATGGCTATTTCTACTTCAGATTTGAAAATGTGGAAGATCGTGATAATATCCTTCATGGGGGACCATGGCTCTTCGATGGAAGACTTGTTGTATTGCAAAAATGGTCGCCTACCATACAACTTGGCCGTGATATTCTCACGGCTGTCCCTGTTTGGGTGCAATTGCACAATCTCCCACTCTCTATGTGGACTTTGGAAATCCTCAATATTATCGCAAGCAGTGTTGGCAACCCTATTTTCCTTGACAAATCAACGGCAAACCTGGAAAGAATATCTTATGCTCACTGTTTAGTTAAAGTTGATGCAAGCACTCCTTTGCAGAGACAAGTGTTGGTTGATGTGGAAGGTCAAGAAACACTAACAATTGATGTCAAGTATGAGGGTGAGCCTCCTCGATGTGGCGATTGTGCGTGCTTCGGTCACCTCGACACGCAATGTCCACGAAAATTGGCACATGAGGTCCCTTCAATCCACACTGCATCTGATAGTGCTCCTGGTGCTGACTCGGGGGTGAGTTCTCCTCATATCAAATTAGCAAATGCCCACAATGTTCATGTTGCTGATGCAGCGTCAGGGGAGGGAACTTCTCTACCGAAGCAATCAGCACCTTCATTGCTTAATGCTCCCATAGTTGCTGTTAATGAGAGTGGGATCTCCCTTGGCCCTATTTGCCTAAGGGCCCTCCTACTTCTAGCTGTTCTGCGGAAGGTTGTAGCAGTGCTTCCCCTATTGTTAACCTGCAGACTGAGGCTCTCTCGATTCAGACTGAGACTCTGTTGAATGGGCCAATACCATTTACACCTCGTGCCTCCTGTCCTGAGCCTGCGGTGGCTGCTACCTTGGATAATCGAAATACGGGAACATCGCAGCAGCAACCTGCTGATGATATGGAACCTCCTTCAAGCCCCACTTTTGCTAGCCCGGAATGGGAGGTTGAACATGCTTCTCTCAGGGCTAATGCTCCTCAGCCCAAGTGCAAACAAACCCGCTCTCTGCCCTCTACTATCAGGCGAAGTACCAGGCTATCGGGTCTGTCTCCATCCCAATCTTCTCAATGACTGTCCTCTTCTGGAATTCTCGCGGCCTCAACAATACTTCGAGAATATCTGATCTGAGGCATCGGTTACGTAAGTTTAACCCGTCTATCGCCTGTTTATTGGAGACTAAAGTTGAATCTGGTAATTCGGCAAGATTAACTAGATGTTTTGATAAAGACTGGGATTGCATTGACAATAGATGCTCCCATAAAGGTGGCTGTATTGTAATTTTTTACAACAAAAATGTCTGGACCTGCTCTTCCATTTCAGTCTCTTCACAACATATCTCCTCCATCTTTGCCAACTCGGCTGGACTTTCAGTGGGTCTAACTTCGGTATACGGCCACAACCTCTCTGATCAAAGAATATCTCTCTGGAGCAACCTTATTGCTGATTCTATTATTCTTAACAATATTCCTTGGCTCGTGGGAGGCGATTTCAACTGTGTTCGTTGCAGTAATGAGAAACTTGGTGGGCGCCATATTGATCCTGCTGCTACGGATGCCTTCAATTATTGTATGTGTAAGTGTCAGCTTATGGACCTCAAAAGTATTGGAAATAGGCTGAGTTGGAACAATCGTCGCATTGGTCCAACTCGTATCTGCGCTAGACTGGACAGAGCCTTATGTAATTCGGCCTGGTTAGATCTCCTCCCTCATTCTTTCTTGGAGTATACTCCAGCTGGCACCAGTGACCATTCTGCGTTGCTTGTTCACCTCATTAGCAAGGTACCTTCCCATCCTAAGCATTTTAAATTTTACAATTCCTGGACTTCCATTACAGGATACCATGATTTTGTGCGTGATAAATGGTATAGCCAGGAATGGGGTTCCAATATGCAGAGTCTTGTTAATAAGCTGAAATTTTTGAAAGGAGAGATTAAAATTTGGTCTACTAAAAATAGTAAGATGTGGCAGTCCAGTACATGGAGGGATGAGCTAGATAACATCCAATCTGATTTGGGGAACTGTTCGGACCCTATTTTGCATGAACGGGAGAGGCTTGTTTCTCTCAACTTGGCTAAATCTTTGGATATTGAGGAAGAGGGTTTGCGCCAAAAAAGCCGTCAAAATTGGCTAACTTTATGTGACAGAAACTCTAAATTTTTCTACAATGCTATGAAGAGCAGGCAATCTCATAATAATCTTCGCCACCTTATTTCTAGTCATGGTCACCGGATTACTAATGAGGATGAATTGAGAACAGAGGCTCCTATTTTCTATAAGAATCTTTATCACCAAATTGACTATTGGAATGTCTTTCCGAAGCTTACCCCCAAGCGTAAGCTTACATTGGAAGCTTCCAATTGGATGGACAGGCCAGTCTCAGCTTCTGAAATTAAGGTTGCTGCTTTCCAGATTGGGAAAGACAAAGCGCCTGGGCCAGATGGATTCAATGCTTACTTCTTCCAACATTCATGGGATACAGTTGGTAAAGATGTTATTTCTGGCACCTTATCTTTTTTTAATTCTGGTCAAATGCTCCAACATGTTAATCACACATTCCTGACACTGGTTCCCAAAAATGCTAATGCCACTGGGCTTGGTGACTATAGGCCCATTGCTTGCTGCAATGTAATCTATAAAATCATTAGCAAAGTTTTGTGCAACAGGTTAAAGCATGTTATCTGTGAATTGATCTCGCCTAATCAGGCGGCTTTTTTGAAAGGAAGACTCCTCTCTGATTGTGCTCTTATTGCCCACGAGCAGATTCGAGACTTTAGTAATCCCATGGGGGCCAGAACTTGCATCAAACTGGATCTTTGTAAAGCTTTTGACTCTGTCAACAGACAATTCATCTTTTTCCTCTTGCACCAGATGGGGTTCAGAAGCACGTTCATTAATTGGATCTCTCAGTGCATCTCCTCCCCTAGGTTTTCTGTACTAATTGATGGCTCCCCTGAAGGATATTTTTCTTCCAATAGAGGGCTCCGTCAGGGAGATCCCCTCTCACCCTATCTTTTTGTTCTAGTAATGGAAGCTTTCTCCCTTCTGATGGCGAGAGCGGAGTCTTCTCGATCCATCCAGCCTATGCGTAGAATGGGTGCTATTTCTCATCTCCCTTTTGCGGATGACCTCTTAGTATTCTGCCGGGCCAACACCAAGTCAATTACTGGTCTTAAAGAGGTCCTCCATATCTTTAATCTATATTCTGGCCTTAATATCAATTGGATTAAAAGTGCAGCTATCTTCAGTAAAGGCGTGTGTAATCCTATGGGGCTTGCTGAATCTCTGGGAATTAAATTGGTCAGTTCCTTTTCTACTTATTTGGGATTGCCCCTATCCTCCACTTACCCTAAGACTAATGTCTACAGCCGCCTAATTGATAAATGTAAAAAGAGACTGCTTAGCTGGAGTTCTTCCCTTCTTTCTATTTCTGGTAAGATCGAATTAGTCAGATCTGTCATTTATGGAACTGTGGCGTTCTGGATGCAAGCTTTCTATTTACCCCCCAAAGTTATTCGCATTATCACTTCGGCATGTAGGAATTTCATATGGGGTAAGCTTCACGTTTGGGCATGGAAGGATCTTTGTGTCCCCAAGAAGGAGGGAGGAGTGGGTTTGAGGTTGCTGAAAGATTTGAATGCTGCCTCTGGGGTACGGCTTACTTGGAGGCTACTTGCCACAGATGGGATCTGGGCGAATTATATGAGGAGGCATTACAAGAAAAGTATTATTGATTTCTATTCTACTAAGGCTAAACCTTCCCACTCAGGCACTTGGAAGTTCATGCTCAGGTATCGCAACTTCTCTCAGAATCTTATTAGGCGCTCAGTTCGGGATGGTACCTCGACATCCTTTTGGTATGATAACTGGCACCCCAGGGGCCCACTGTACAATCTTTTATCTCCTCCACCTGGTAGTGAACGTATGATGGTTAGTGACTTTTGGACACCCACAGGCTGGAGTATGGATCCCAACATCCGGCCGTTATTACCCCTGCTACAACCTATTTCTTTGTGCCAGGGTCCGGATTTTTGGTGTTGGGCGGGTGATAAGCCTTTCACCTACAGTTCGGCATGGGAAGGTACCCGCACTCATGGTCCCCCCTTCAATTTCTATAATTTAGTGTGGTACCCGAGGCATGTACCAAAATTCTCTCTAACTCTATTAAGAGCTATTCGGGACAAGTTGCCTACCAAGGTTAAGCTTCATGCATGGGGGATAGGCACAGATCAGCATTGCGTGCTGTGCGGAAATAATGCTCCTGAGTCTATTGATCACTTGTATTTTGAATGCTTTTATTCGAGCTACATTATTACTAGGGGCTTGCTTAAACTCGGATTCACGGGTCCTTTCATTAATTCTCTGGCTGGGGTGTGCGATCTGATACAGAAGAGTTATGCGAACTGTGATCTTGTTGGGTACCTAGCTAAGGTGGCGCTGTCCTCCATGGTATGGCACATTTGGAAACAACGTAATAAGAGGATTTTCAAGGGGGAGGTGAAAAGGGCAACTGAATTATTTGATGACATAGCCGCGGATGTAATTATCTCCCTTCGTGGCATCGATTTGGAGCGAGCTTCTGATACTGTCCCATTTTCCAACTGGGGCTTCATTGATGTTGGCTAATTTTGTTCCCTGGTAATTTCAGTAGTTAGTAGGCTGTATTGGGTGATGGCGCTTGTGCCCCCTCCCCATTCATCTTATGACCTACTGTAAATTGCTAGGATTGCGTATTGTACATACTTGACTATAAATAAAGATCGCTTTTACTCGCCAAATATATATATATATATATATATATATATATATATATATATATATATATATATATATATATATATATATATATATATATATATATATATATATATATATATATATAGGAAAGCTAGAAAAACTTTATTGAGTAAAAATATACACTATAGAGCATAGGAATGAGAGATCAATATAAAGAGGAGAGGGCACAAGCGCCGTCACTCTCTAATAAGGAGCTCCCACCCTACGCGAACTATACAAAAGAACAAAACAGAAAAAAATTCAGGCCATGTCTCGAAACGCCCAATTCTCAAGGACTGAAGTCTCCTCTATAGTGGATGGTTCAAGCCCACATATTGCCACTCGAACATCCGCTGCCAATACCCCAAAAAACTCCACTTTCCCTCTACTTTTACAATCAAAGATTCGCCTGTTTCGTTCTTGCCAAATATGCCATACCAATGCTGAAAGAACCGTGCGTGCCAATCTGCTCAAAAATCCTTTCCCACCAAAGTGGCCCAAATAGTAATCACCAATAGCCTCAAGAGATGGCGCCAAGTGATTGAGAATATTTAACTTCAACAACGACCTCTTTAGGACATATTGCGAGAAACTGCAGTTGAAGAATAAATGGGTAACGTCTTCGATGTAGTTCCCCTCGCACAGAACACAATTCACAGGCAAGTTAAGGCCCCATCTGCCAATAATATCACGAGTTAGAAGCTTACCCCTTAGAGCTCGGAGAAGGGTGATAGACCATTTAGGAATATAACCTGGGAACCAAACAAGCTTTTGGAATCGAAAAGAAGGACCCCTGTTTCGAACACCCTCCCAGGCTTCTGCAAAGTTGAACGCACCCAAGCCTCTACTCCCAGGCTTCGGCAAAGCCGGCCCCTGTCCAGAACTCCCCCCCCCCCACATCATTTCCGAAGCCCCTCCTTTGGTTGATGACGCCATGATCTCCATAAGGAGCCTGGCGATTAATGTGAGCGCCATCCACTCCTGTAGGAGCATTCCGGTTGCTTTTTGCCCAGACCCAACTGTCATGGCCAGAGGTTAGTACGACAGATGCTAGGTGATGCTTTACTTGAGAGATAGCAGGAACATCAGCCCAAGCCCCATGGAGCCAGTAGTCACAAACACGCTTCATCGCATCTTCCGGCGGTACTGCAACAAGATTCTTTAGAGGCCCACAATCTAGCCAATAGTCATGCCAAAAAAGAGTCGATCTCCCGTCTTTTACCAATCTACGTACCAGTTTATTAGAGACATTTCTACAATTCAACATGTTTTTCCATGTGCCGGAATGATAGACAGTGCCCTTAGCCGCGAAGAACAATCCGGCCCTATCATATTTAGCTCTCATATATTTAGCCCAGAGGCTATTAGAAGTTAGGAATCTCCATGTCAGCCTCACCCCCGCAGCAACATTTAAATCTTCCAACAGCCGTAATCCCACACCTCCTTCAGACTTTGGGGTACAAATATCTTTCCATGCCCAAGCACGAGAGGGCCCCATAATGAAACGTCGACATAGGGAAGAAATCTTTCTAACAATGGAAAGCGGCATGTGGAATGCTTGCATCCAAAAAGCGACCATACCGTAAATTACCGATTTCACAAGCTCAATCCTACCAGAGATTGATAACAAATTTGAAGACCAGCTCATGAGCCGCTTCTTACACCTATCAAGAAGCCGACCGTACATGGGGGCTTTTGGGTATTTCGACGACAAAGGCAAGCCCAAATATGTAGAAAAAGTAGTGGAAATACTGATACCCAAAGAATCTGCCAGCATGGTTCTGTTTTTAGTGCCTTTACTAAAAAGAACCGAACTCTTATCCCAATTAACTTGAAGCCCCGTATAATCCTTGAACTCCAGAAGTAAGGACTTAATGCAATTAAAGGATTTGAGATTGGCTCTGCAGAAAACTAGCAAGTCATCAGCAAACAGAAGGTGGGAGATAGAACCTGTTCGCCGCATAGGCTGAAGGGCACCACATCCAAGTCTTTTGGAAATTAAGATAGAGAATGCCTCCATAGCAATAACAAAAAGGTACGGAGAGAGAGGGTCGCCCTGCCTGATGCCCCTGTTACCCTCAAAATACCCAACTGGAGATCCTTTCACCATAACTGAGAAAGTAGGAGTAGAAACACATTCCCTGATCCAATTCACAAAAGTAGAAGGAAAACCCATTTGTCCCATAAAATAAAGGATAAAGTCCCTATTAACAGAATCAAAAGCCTTCCGTAGATCCAGTTTCAGGCAAGCTCGACCACCCATCGGATTACTAAAGTCCCTAATTTGCTCATGAGCAATCAGGGTGCAATCAGCTAATAATCGGCCTTTAAGAAAGGCAGCTTGATTGGGGGAAATAAGCTCATGAATGACCACTTTGAGCCTGTTACAGATAATTTTGCTAATAATTTTATATAGGACATTGCAACATGCAATCGGCCTATAATCCCCCAAAGATGTAGCATTAGAATTTTTGGGAACTAGAGCAAGGTGGGTATGGTTAACTTGCCTAAGTAGAGAACCATAGCTGAAAAAAGACTTTACCGCCATAGTAACGTCATCTCCAATTAGATACCAAAAATGTTGGTAAAAGTGCGCATTAAAGCCGTCAGGCCCAGGCGCCTTATCATGACCCAACTGGAAAACAACCTGCTTGATCTCCTCAGTAGAGATTCTCCTTATCAGCCAGGCCGAAGCATCCTCCGTGAGGATTCGCTTAGGGGTAAACACAGAGAAAGAACTGTTGTAGGAGTTTTGATTATAGAGGTTCATGAAGTGCTCAGCCGCCACCTTTTTCAAGTCATCAATAGAGCCCGACTGCTTACCCATAGCATCCATAAAATGGTTCAGACTATTGTGGTTCTCTCTGGACTTCATAGCACTATAAAAGAATTTGGTGTTTCTGTCTCCCAACGACACCCAATCCTGACGACTCTTTTGGCGAAACATATCCTCCTCAAGACTCATAGAGATAGCCAACTCCCTCATAGCAACCTGCTCAAGTGCTTGGATGGACACATCCGAGCTCAACAAAGGATTCAATCTAATAGATTCCAACTTAGTGCGACACAAGTTCACCAGCTTGCTAGCATTGTTATCAGCGGACCAGTTGCGCAAAATAGGCTTTAACCTTTTTAATTTTTGGGTAACACAGTACATAGAAGTACCACCAACAAAAACACCCCAACTCTCTTCCACAATTCTAGCAATACCACTGCATTTGGTCCAATAATTAAAAAACTTGAACGGTTTAGGGTCAGATTGTACCTGAGGGTGTAGACGGACCACCATTGAGGCATGGTCGCTAGTCCGGGGATCCAAATACTCAACAAAAGAGCCATTTAGTAGCTGCAGCCAATCACCATTAACGAACACCCTATCCAATCGAGCAGAGATCCTGTCTATCCCCATTCTATTGTTACACCAGCTGAACTTGCAACCCGTGCTCTTGAGCTCATGTAGCTGACAAGTACTAATGGAGTCATTGTAATCAAATAAAAATTTCTGATCCAGGTGCCGGCCCCCTACTTTATCTGAAGAATTAAGAACACAATTAAAATCACCTCCCACCAACCACGCACCATTGTTCAGCCTAGCAGCATCACTTTTCAAGCAAACCCACAAATCCTTCCTTTCAACTAGTGTGTTACGGGCGTACACACCGGTTAAAGCACAGGAGAACCCTCCAGTGTTGGTACACAAAACAGTAACATGCTGGTCAGAAATAGAGAAGAGAGAAGACTTCCATACTTTGGGGTCCAAAGCCATCAAAACCCTTCCAACAGAACGAGAATCCGTATTATTAAACAGTGTCCAGTTTTTAGGAATCACAAAAATGTAATTACCTGACGATAATTTAAGCTTAGTCTCAAGAAGAATAATGACGGTCGGCCTAACCGAAGTCAATCTGTCACGAAGGTCCCTACGACGGACGGGGTTATTCAAACCCCTAGTATTCCATATGAACACAGTCATTGACCAACCAGATTTTTAGGATTGCTACCCTGAATCCTAGCACTCTGTCTTGCATAGGATTCCGCAGGGCAATCAGTCTTCCTCCTGACCTTCTTACATCCCTCCACCTGCTCTAGAATGGTGAGCTCTTCCGCCAACCAATCAGGATTATCAACCGCCAACTCAGACGGAACTCTGTCAATTTCATTACCCCCAACCGAGTCATTCTCTAATAGAGATGGGAGAGGCAAAGGTTCGCACATACGCCCTGTACAACCCATATCATCATAGGTGGATTGTAATTCTATATCAGTAGCTAAATGAGTGTCTCTCGGTGGCTTAGGGTACTCGGCAACAGGAGCAGGCACCGAACATGCAACAGGAGAGATACCCTCAGTCGCCGGCGCAGAAGAAGCATCCCCCCCTGCCACAGCCTGGGCAACAGGGATTTCATCAACCTCAGCCACATCACCACGTTGCACAGTCTCCACCATTGATCCCGGCACAACCGAATTAATAGCATTAATATCCCCTTCAGCAGCACAGCACTCGGGTACACAGGCCTCATTATTATTGATATTATTCACCAAAATAGGACTCTGGTTCACAACCAATTTTATAGCATTAATCTCCCCTTCAGCATCACAGCACTCGGGTTCACAGGTCTCTTCATTATTGATATTATTCACCAATATAGGGCAAGGGTTCACAGGCTTTCCAGCAACACCATCCCCTTGGATTGAAGGAAGCTCAACTCCAGATGGGCATTGGCCATCACTATGTCCAAAACAGGCACACGTGCTACACCGAGGGGGTTCCCCTTCAAACTTTGCCACAATAGAAATGATTTCACCACCATCTAATTCTACATCCACAGATTTCCGTAAAGGAACCGCCGCATCAACCTCAACCAAACAACGAGCATAGGTAATTCTCTCAAGATTAGCAGTAGCCCGATCAAGACACATAGGGGTACCAATGACAGAGGCAATGATGTTCAGAGTATCCAGGTTCCACATGTATAACGGAAGGCCATGAAGTTGGACCCAGACAGGGACCGAGGTGAGGATGTCTCTATCATGGTGGAGGTTCATACTCCACTTCTTCAAGACTACCAACCGGCCATCAAACAACCAAGGCCCGCCCTTTAGAATCTTCTCGCATTCTTCAGAGGATTCAAAACGGAAGTAAAAGAAACCATTATCCTTGCTATAGACTAGGACCTTCTTCTTCAATCTCCAGAGCCTCTCCACCCAAGCAACTATTTGCCCATAATACGGAATATCTCCAAGAACATAGCCGACTGATCACTCCTTATTTTACACCCTTTTCCCGCATGTTTGCATGCCATTTTGATCGCCCAAAGCATGTTTTTCATGATATATCGACGATATTGCGATGCTTTTCACGATTTGTTGTTTTTGTCGCATTTCAGGTGATTTGGCGCGATTAGGAGTGATCTCGAGATGCGCACAATCTAGACGGCCACCGACGACCTCCCCGAGGGGTATTTTGCTGTTGGAGAGGAGCGGAAGAAGAATGAACGTCGCAGGAGCGACGAGGAGGCCAAAACAATCAGATTGGGCATTTTTTGTGTCCCACTCGGCCGAGTGGAGGAGCCACTCGGCCGACCAGCGAGACACTGCTCGGCCGACCTGTTCAGACACGATTTCCATGTGTACTCGGCCGAGCGACGGAGACCACATCGGCCGAGTGACGATACCACGTCCGCCCGAGTGGCGCCCAGACGAAGCCCCTTCAAAATATCAAAGTTTCTGTTTTTCGGCCACCTGAGCTTCAGAAGACCCACTCGGCCGAGTGGTAAATCCCGTCCGCCCGAGTGAAGTGAAGCCATCGGCCGAGTGACGACAACTCACTCGGCCGAGCCGCCCCCGAACTGAAGACCCCTGAAGCCCACGACTTACTGGAAAATGACAGGGTTTTCACTCGGCCGAGCGACTTTTGTCACTCGGCCGAGTGCGATGCGCTGCCTGTAGCGAAATTTGCGGAAAACAGGCTGTGCAGGGGCGTTTTGGTCAGGATTTTTAGACGATTTTTGGGGCTATTTAAGCTCTGTTTTTACCCTAGTTTTGGGGGCTATCTCTCAGATTTTTGGCAGCTTTTTGAGTCTACTTTTTAGCTTTATTAATTGTGATTGGAGAAGAGAAAAACTTGGATTTTTGTTGGATTAATTGAAGATCTACATTGGTTTGCATTTCTCTTCCCCAAAAACTCTATTTTTATTGTTTATATCATTGTTGTGATGAATTCCATTGCCTATTTCATTGATTATTTTTGTGCTATTGCTATGATTTGTGAGTAGTCTCCACGTCTCGGGGCGTGGGGATGAACCCTACAAGCCCTATTTCCTATTTGTGTTGAATTGGTAGAAATTGAGCTAGGATTGTTATTAGGGATTAGATTGGGATCGAATTACTACGGATAGCTAGGTATTCATATCAATTGGGATTTGCAAGAGATTGGATCCCAATTTGATAGGAAGCCCTAGAAATCCGAATTGGGTTGGAGTCGGATTTTCGAAGTATCGGTTTGCAAGAGATTGGACCGATACTAGGACCTCCGGTTGCAATTCCGTGCCGATACCCGTTTGCAAGAGATTGGACGGGTAGGAACTATCCTAATTTAGATTGTGGACCGAGTTTGCAAGAGATTGGGCTCGGTGCGCAATTGGACGATGATGTTGATCATAACGCTAGCTTCCCTAGGCTAGGGTTTGCAAGAGATTGGACCCAAACCTAGGATAGCTATAGACCGGCAACAGCGCGAGAGCGTGAGCTTGGTTCCACATTTAGTTGCAACTAGTTCATCCAAATTCTCATTCTAGCGATTTCGATACCGGCGAACCACATTTATGAAATACGGTGAGTAGTGGGGATTCCCCTTTCCCTAGACGTTCTTTATTTGATTTGATATTTCGCAAATTTGTCTGACGATTGTGACAGGATCGCCCAAGGCAATTATCTCTGTTCCTAAATAGCCAGGTTGATCAGGAGCAAGCACGGTCATTCGTCCTCCCTGTGTTCGATACCCGCTCGCCACCATACCGTGCGCTTGCGGTAAAACTACAACCGTCGCCTCGGGACGTGTATCCGGGGCGCGACCAAGTTTTTGGCGCCGTTGCCGGGGAGGGCATTTTGACGGTGCTCGGCACCGACCACCCGGTTATTTCTTCTTACTTTCTTCCTTTACTTCCCTCTCTATCTTATCCTAACTTCATTCGTAGCCCTATTTGCATATTCTCCCCGTATTTTGCATAAGATCTTAACAGGGAGAATGGGGGATGCAACGCCAACAATAGAACTCAGTCGAGAAGACTATGACTCCTTCACAGACCTCCTTAAGGAGCTTGTCGACGAGGTCCACACTACCGGAGCATTTGCTATCAATATCAAGGACCCAGACGAACAACTATTTGCTAGCTTTGTGATGGACCAAATCTCCCCGGAAGGGACTATCGGAGGCAATGTCAGAGTTGACGTGGTCGACGACAAATTGTATTTCGAAGACAATAGAGCAAATGTCGAAGAGCACTATGCTCCCGAAGAACCCTTCGAGCAAACCGACATTCAGGGTGTTACACTTTATGACGCTCACTCTTGTTTTTATGAATCGTCTGATGTGTTTCTTGATTCCAGGTACGAACTGGAGCAGAGTGAAGGTTTTGGCGATGCTAGCACTGAATCAGAGGGCGCCTACTTCGATGCCTCATCCTCACTAAGTAGCCAGTCTGACTCGTCACAAGAAAGCATGCCACCTGAACATGAGCTAAACCCGGATGACGAGGAAGAAGCCGAATTCATGCGAGCTGATAAAGTGGAAGAAGCAGCGCCACCTCAGGTAGAGCTTAAACAATTACCGCCGAATCTAAGGTATGCCTTTTTGGGTAATAAATTGACTTTTCCGGTGATAGTCAATTCCCACCTCACACAAGATCAACTTGAAAAACTCCTAGACGTCCTTAGGAGCCACAAAGATGTCTTGGGATACACTATTTCCGATCTAAAAGGAATAAGCCCTAGTCTTTGCACGCATCGGATCCATTTGGAGGATGCCGAAGCCACCTCCATAGAGCCTCAAAGGCGGTTGAACCCGAACATGAAGGAGGTGGTTAAAAGGGAAATCCTAAAATTGCTTGAAGCCGGTATAATTTATCCTATCTCTGACAGTAGATGGGTTAGCCCCATCCATGTCGTCCCCAAGAAAGGAGGGATGACTGTCATAAAAAATGACAAAGGTGAGCCAATATCCACACGCACTGTCACGGGATGGCGAATGTGCATTGACTATAGGAGACTCAATAAAGCCACCCGAAAGGACCATTACCCATTGCCATTCATCGATCAAATGCTTGAACGCCTCGCGAACCATAAATACTTTTGCTATCTAGACGGGTATTCGGGTTTCTTCCAAATCCCTTTGCACGAAGATGACCAAGAAAAGACAACTTTCACTTGTCCCTATGGCACCTACGCATACCGTAGGATGCCGTTTGGCCTTTGTAATGCTCCCGCCACTTTTCAAAGATGTATGACATCCATATTTTCCGATTATATTGAAAATATTATGGAAGTTTTTATGGATGATTTCTCGGTTTATGGAAGTGAGTTGGACTCTTGCTTGGAAAATCTCACTAAAGTCCTAAAAAGGTGCCAACAAAACAATCTCACTCTCAATTGGGAGAAGTGTCACTTCATGGTCACGGAAGGTATAGTTCTCGGACATCTTGTTTCCTCAAGAGGAATCGAGGTAGATAAAGCTAAAATTGAGGTAATCGAAAAACTTCCTCCTCCTATTAATGTCAAGGGCATTAGAGGCTTCCTTGGTCACGCGGGGTTTTACCGCCGCTTCATTAAGGATTTCGCCTCGATTGCCCGACCACTTACTTCCTTACTCGCTAAAGATGTTCCTTTTGACTTTTCAGGAGAATGCTTGCAAGCTTTCAACACCTTGAAGGAAGCGCTAGTCTCAGCGCCCATCATTCAACCGCCGGATTGGAGCCTCCCTTTTGAGCTAATATGCGATGCTAGCGACCAAGCCATTGGAGCGGTATTGGGACAAAGGAAAGATAGGAAGCTTCATGCGATATACTACGCAAGCAAGACATTGGATGACGCGTAGAAAAACTACACAACTACCGAAAAGGAGCTTCTAGCGGTCGTCTATTCCATAGAGAAGTTTCGCTCCTACCTCCTCGGTTCCAAGGTGATTGTCCACACCGACCATGCGGCATTGAAGTATCTTTTAAACAAGAAGGAGGCCAAACCTCGGTTGATTAGGTGGATACTCTTGTTGCAAGAATTCGACCTAGAGATCAGAGATAAGAAGGGTACAGACAATGTCGTGGCGGATCATTTATCTAGGCTCATTCGCGATAAGGAGGATGAGAGCTTACCTATTGATGACACATTTGTTGATGAGAGGCTATATGCGGTAAGGGCCGAGGAAGTACCTTGGTACGCGGACTTCGTCAACTACTTGGCGTGCGGAATCAAACCGCATGGGATGTCCACGCAACAAAAGAGGAGATTTATGCATGAGGTCCGTAGCTATTTTTGGGAAGATCCTTACCTTTTCAAGATATGCAAAGATAGTGTCATTCGTAGGTGTGTTTCTAAAGAGGAGGCAACGTCTATCATTTTGCATTGCCACGGTCTACCATGCGGGGGACATCATGCCGCCTCTAAAACAACCGCTAAGATCTTGCAGAGCGGATTCTTCTGGCCCATAATGTTTAAAGACACCCACGCTTTTGTGAAGGGTTGCGATAGATGTCAACGGACCGGGAATATCTCCAAGCGCAATGAGATGCCGATGAGACCCATCCAGGAGATTGAGCTTTTTGATTGTTGGGGAGTAGTCTTCATGGGGCCTTTTCCGTCGAGCAATGGCAACAAGTACATCCTATTGGCCGTTGACTATGTCTCCAAATGGGTGGAAGCTATTGCCACCCCTACTAATGATGCAAGGGTCGTCTCCAAATTCTTCAAGCAAAATATCTTTCCGCGCTTTGGAGTGCCGCGTACCTTGATAAGCGACGGGGGAAGCCACTTCATAGAGAACAAGTTTGAAGCCATGCTAAAGAAGTACGGGGTAAATCATAGAGTTGGAATGGCTTATCACCCCCAGACAAGCGGCCAAGTAGAAGTCTCAAATAGAGAAATCAAGCAAATTCTCGAGAAAACCGTGGATCGGTCTAGAAAGGATTGGTCAATGAAGTTAAACGATGCTCTATGGGCCTATCGCACGGCCTTTCGCACCCCCATCGGTACCACACCGTTCCGCCTAGTTTATGGGAAGGCTTGCCACTTGCCGGTAGAGTTGGAACACCGCGCATATTGGGCCATCAAGACCTTTAACTACGATTATAAGAGTGCGGCGGTGAGGCGACTCTTGGACATCAACGAACTTGATGAAATAAGGAGAGACGCCGATGAGAGCTCGAGAATTTACAAGGAAAGGACCAAGATTTTCCACGATGCCCGCATAACTGTCACGGACTTCAAGGTGGGAGACAAGGTCTTGCTCTACAATTCCCGACTCTGACTATTTCCCGGTAAGTTGAGGTCACGTTGGTCGGGACCTTTCACCATCAAGCACATACAACCGGGAGGAGCTTTCGAGTTGGAAAGCAAGGATGGTACCACATTCAAAGTAAATGGTCAAAGGCTCAAGCACTATTCCGAGGGGATCCCGACGGGTGAAACCAATAGAGTATATTTGCTTAAAGAGCGGTCGGATGATCTCTCGGACCTCCTTGATGAGGTGATAGAGGAGGCGATTCCTCACTCAATTGGTGCCCTTTTTGATGAAGAATTTGATGAAGGCCCGGATTTAGGCCAAGATGAAAAGATTGAAGACGATTCCCCCGACTTCTCCGCTGATGAAGATGAAGGCAACGCTGATGTCGCGAGGATTCGAGAGCTCTGCAAGCTCTCGAAATTAAAGTCTCCAAAGAAAGCTCCGCCGGTACGGAAATCGGCATCGCCGGTTAAGCCGTTGACCGGGTCAAATGCTAGCTTGGGGGAGCCTCCCCCCAACACTATTCGAGATAGGAGACCACCGCGGGAGAACGCTACGCCGCCACGTTCGAATCCAAGCGCGCTCCCCGGCAAGTTTGACGGGTGCATCTCATATGCACCAAACATCCCGCATTGATTGAAAATTATAGGGGGTCGAGCTCACGACCTAAAACGAGCACTTGTCGGGAGGCAACCCGACGGTTTTTGCTTTATTTTTACTTTTTCTTTATTTTCGTTTTAGAAATTTTTAGTATTTTGAGTCATCCGACCAAAAATTTCGTGATAACGGGTCCGAATTTTCTTGACAGGAGAGGAGATAGGTAGATCCGTCATGAGGAGGATGAACGAGACGACGAGGAGCGCCCCAAGAAGGCGCTCGACGCTCAGGAGGAGGAGGAAATCGACTGGAGAAAGAAAGACGGAGTTTAGAGCCAAAACGAAGATAAACAGAAGAAATTAAGGCTCACTCGGCCGAGTATACTAGTCACTCGGCCGAGTACACAAGTTCGTCCGGCCGAGCCGATCACGAACGAGGGAAGTCTGCTGAACCCAACTCTCTATTTATTTTCTTGATTTCGATATAACTGCTACTCGGCCGAGTATATATATTCACTCGGCCGAGTAAAACGGATACCCTCCTAGGGCGAGTCATGCCGAGTAGCTTGAGTCACTCGGCCGAATGGACTTACTCCACTCGGCCGAGGCTGGCAAAGCCACTCGGCCGAAGCGATATCGGGGAGAAAATTTCTATTGCCTCGCTCGGCCGAGTGACCACGTCGCTCGGCCGAGTCGTAACTTTCTATTATATAAGTGACGAAGGGGGCGCGGATTTCGAAATCGAAAATTCCCAAATCCGCCCGCGCCCCCTCGCCTACCCTCGCCCGAACTCGCTTCGTTCTCACCCCCACTCGCCTGACCAAGCCCGCGCGCGCCGCCGCTCGGCCTGCCACCGCCGGCCGACCGTCGCCAGACCCCGCCCGAGTCGCCGCCGGCAGCCCCGTCTCCGATCACCTCCGGTTCGCTTATTTTCACCGTTTTCTCCTCTTTTCGTGTATTTTTTGAGGATCCATGTGCTAAACACCCCCCTAACCCAAATCAATTTCTATATCTATCCATTATACCCCTATTGCTCCATACATTTTGATTATTACTCGCTGATATCGCTTTTTCACGCGCAGGTTGTTTATTGGAGCTTAGAGGAGGCCAGGGGAGCTCCTACGGGCTGTTTCGGACTTCGTGGAGGCGCGGACTTCGCACGCTTCCACCGCTTAGCACTCGCGGCGTGTTTTGGTACACTCTTTCCACTCTTTTTGCACACGCCGCACTTTTTCACTTTTCGGCGCGCTCGGGGCCGATATGCCGCCCCGGACACGGCCTCGGACGAGGAGACCTTCCGCTAAGCGGAAGAGGTCGGATGACGCCGGCCCTGCCCACGAGGCGGAAGAGTCTCCTCCTCCTTCCCCCACACACGCCGTCCACCCAGCACAGCCTGCAGGCCCCGCACAGCCTCTCCCCGCCGATCCACAGCCACCACCACCGGCTCCACTGGTCGGGCCGCTCGGGATTACGTTCCGAGACGATGCACACCGCGCCGTCTTCGACCGTATCTCCCAGCGCTCGATCGTACCCTCTAGGTTTGCACACCTCGCTGACCTAGGACGCCTGGGGGTACTTGAGGGGATACTCACGTTGTACGACAACGTGGGTTGGCGCGACTTCCTTCAGGTGTCGGCGGATACTTTTACCCGCCCGACACTTGAGGTTTTGAGTTCGATCGCCCGGACCGATGAGGGATGCTCATTCCGGTTCATGGATCGAGAGTGCCAGGTCACTCTCGATATGATGAGAGCATTTTTCTCATGGCCCGCCGTCCCCGGTGCCGATCGCGGCTACGGCCCTACCCACATCCCCCCACCTTCTTTCGACGCCGGCGCCTTCTGGGCCCGGATTACAGGCCACCACGCCGCCTTTGACCCTAGTAGGGCCAAGGCCTCGGCCATTGTCCACCCCTGCCTACGTATTGCCCAGCGCCTTATGGCGACCACCTTTCTGGCCAGATATGAGCCGGGCATGATGTCTACGCCAGAGCTCTACATGCTCTATGCGATGACACGTCCCAGAGCTCTATCTAGGGATGGACACGAGCTTGTCCCCGCCGTCGTGATCGACATTGCGGCTTGGTTTCTAGACCGTATCATTGTGTCGGTGGGCGCTCGCTCACCGATATGCTGCGGCGGTCTGATCACCTTGCTTACCATGATGACCGGCGAGGACCTACCCGACGACCTGCGGCGAGTATCGGGCCCCACTTCTCTGTCGATAGACGTTATGGCCCGGATGAAGATGCTTCGTCCGCATGGTGAGCGTCACTGGGTCTGGTTGCACGGCCCCTATGGGGCCGATTACATGATTCTCCCGAGCCCTGCTCGGACTCTGATTGCACCAGCCCACGTTGACTGGATTCCGGCGATGGATGTCCTAATCCCCACCGCCTACGTGCTCGAGGCCGAGGAGGCCGAGCAGGCCCACGCTGCCCAGGCTGGCCCCGCAGACCCTGCTGCACACCCTGCCGAGCCTGCTGCCGACCCCGTCGACCCTGTGGCCCCTCAGCCTGTTCCTGACGTTTCTGCTGCTCTTGACACTTCTGTCCCCACCTCTGCCAGTGTCGAGAGTACTCTTGCTGAGCCCACTTCCACCACTGTCACCACTTCCGAGGCTGTCCCCACCACTCCCGCTGCCACCTCCGGCCCTCTGTCCGTCGAGCCTCTTTGCTCCGCACTCCCCGAGCGCCCGCAGACCTTTGTTGAGAGTGAAGAGCCCTCGTTCGCCGCGGTCGTGGAGACCATGGCTAGCATGATCTCTGCTGGGATTGCGCCTTTTGGTACACACACTTCCACCCCAGCGGTAGAGTCCTCTGTCTCCACAGCCGCCGTATTCTCCGAGAGCGTCGTGGCGTCTGTCCACACTTCTGGGCCACTGACCTCTCTTGCCACCTCGTTGCCACCTTTGCACGCTTCTTTTGCTGCCGCTGCCTCCACTTCTCACCAGCCGGCGTCCCGGCCTCACACTGAGGCCAGGCCCACATTTGCTGGCGCGGCACCTTTTGTCCCCTTCCCTGCTGAGCCCGTTACATACTCCACTCACGTATGCCAGCCTCGCCCTGCGCAGCCTAGACCGGTGCGTCCCTCTGCACCACCCCCGCCCGACACTGTACTGCAGAGCATACGTGCTCTTGAGTTGGCGGTGAGTGGTCTTAGAGGAGACCTTAGGACCATGTCCTCCACCGTCTCTACGATGGCTGGACGCTTTGACCTGATCCTTCAGATCCACTACTGCCTGACACAGATCTTAGAGCGTCTTCCGCGCATACCCCCACCCACCCAGCAGGTTCCCACACACACTTCCACACACACTAGACCTGCTTCCACTTACACCCTCACCCCAGCTCAGCAGCCCACACCACCACCACCACCACCTCCGCCTCAGGACGGAGACGGCGCAGCACCACCTTCCTATGCACCCTTGATGCCATCGATTCCTTTTGCCGTTGTGCTGCCCGTTTCTGCTGGGTCCTGATGTCTTTTTGTCCACCCCCCTCCCCTCACTTATTTTGGGTTTCTCATTTTGCCGTATCTCTATATATCTTTTTTGGGAGAGAGGGAGAGCTTTTCGGTGACACATATATCCTCGTATCACTCATATCTGTGCATGCATCATATCCGCATCATATTTTCACTTCTTTATTTTTCCTTTTATTATCTTTTTTCTTTCCATCATGCATGCATCCTCACTTGCACCTCTCATTACTTGTCTCTCTGTGTGCCACACTTTGCACATTGAGGACACTGTGCCGTTTAGCTTGGGGGAGTGAGTCCTCACTTTCTTTTTCGTTTAGCCACCTTTATTTTCAGTTTTTCACACCGTTTTTCACTTTTGCACCTATTTTTCATTATTTTTCCTTTATCTTGCCATGCATCACGTTTTTCTTATTTTCCTGTGTGCCGCATTGCATAGTTCTATTTTCCTTTTATCTTTACTTCTTTCCTTTTTCATCTCATGCTAGAGATGAATTTTCTGTGATGATGTCTACGTGGAGTTAGCTTATTCTATATGCATGCTATATTTGTCGTGTCTTAGATTTCATTTCTGATATCATATGCTATGACTTGCTTTGCATTTAGGAGTAGTAACCCACACTTTTTCCACATGAAAATGGATGAAGTTTTATTATTAGCTGAGCCTGAATATTCATATGTATGCTATCACATAAAACACACCAAGATTCACGCATTGAATGCCTATATCTGGAGTACTGATTTCTTTTCCTTTATCACTTCTATATGCATGAATTGTACACTTCACTTCCGGATGATTGAATGATGATTAGCTATGATATATCTGGATTAGTTAGCTTTTTTGTGATCGAAACTGAGTAGATTAGATTACCCTGCTGAAGTTGTCGTGCATGTCTTATAGAGTGAGCCGAGAGTTATATTTATTTCTTTCTCCACAAATCTTGAACATCATTTCTCTACTTTTAAAAATCATTGGTGAATCTCCCCTTAGTGATTCTATTTTATGGCATTTCCCCCGCTATTAATTCCTAGCTCCAAATCTCTTATTCCAAAAAAAAAATATAATAAAAGAGAGAAGAACATTCTTGTATATCATTATCTCTCTTTGAGTTGGGATCATTGTATATATGAAAAAAAAAAGAGAAAAAAAAAGAGAAAAGAGAGAAAAGAGGAAAAATCCTCAATAAAAGATCCCATCTCGCTTACTTTCTTTCTTCTTTCTCTTCTTTGCCTTTGGAGCCATATAAAAATGGGGATGTTAATATTTTTGTGCCACCACGCTTATAGATAAGCTTGGGGGAGGAGATCCATTGATGTGTGAGAGAGCGACTACTTGACATTGCACGACAACCTAGGCTAAGTAATATTCTATACTCGGTGAGATTGTTTCTAGCTTTACGAAATCCAGAAATCTAAGCCTAGCATTCATTTCATGAAATCCATACTTTTCTATTCTCTCTATTCTATGATGTGATACTCTTATACTCCAGATAGAAAGCGTTCAATTGAAAAGTGTGTGATCTGAGATTTGTATACCGCTTTAGATGATTCAGGCGATGTTAATTTTAAAATCATTCCGTTTTTCATGATTATACCGTTGTTCGTGGGTTTTCTATTTTCTACTTGCACTATTCTACTATGATATCAAAATGAGATTCTTTGACATGTATTTCTCACTCGGTGCATGCTATAAGAGTAAGTGAAACCCACGTCCTGAGAAAATGATCTAGCATCCTTCCTCTTCGCTTCTTTCTTTCTTTATTTTCATTTCGTTTTCATTCTTCTTCGTTTTTCATTTTTTTTCGTTTTTCGCCGTTTTCGTTTTCCGAATCCACCGGGTTCGCTTTTTACTTATCTTCCTCGAGGACGAGTAAGAGGCAAGCTTGGGGGATTTTGATCACTCCTTATTTTACACCCTTTTCCCGCATGTTTGCATGCCATTTTGATCGCCCAAATCATGTTTTTCACGATATATCGACGATATTGCGATGCTTTTCACGATTTGTTGTTTTTGTCGCATTTCAGGTGATTTGGCGCGATTAGGAGTGATCTCGAGATGCGCGCAATCTAGACGGCCACCGACGACCTCCCCGAGGGGTATTTTGCTGTTGGAGAGGATCAGAAGAAGAATGGACGTCGCAGGAGCGACGAGGAGGCCAAAACAATCAGATTGGGCATTTTTTGTGTCCCACTCGGCCGAGTGGAGGAGCCACTCGGCCGACCAGCGAGACACTGCTCGGCCGACCCGTTCAGACACGATTTCCATGTGTACTCGGCCGAGCGACGGAGACCACATCGGCCGAGTGACGATACCACGTCCGCCCGAGTGGCGCCCAGACGAAGCCCCTTCAAAATATCAAAGTTTCTGTTTTTCGGCCACCTGAGCTTCAGAAGACCCACTCGGCCGAGTGGTAAATCCCGTCCGCCCGAGTGAAGTGAAGCCATCAGCCGAGTGACGACAACTCACTCGGCCGAGCCGCCCCCGAACTGAAGACCCCTGAAGCCCACGACTTACTGAAAATGACAGGGTTTTCACTCGGCCGAGCGACTTTTGTCACTCGGCCGAGTGCGATGCGCTGCCTGTAGCGAAATTTGCGGAAAACAGGCTGTGCAGGGGCGTTTTGGTCAGGATTTTTAGACGATTTTTGGGGCTATTTAAGCTCTGTTTTTACCCTAGTTTTGGGGGCTATCTCTCAGATTTTTGGCAGCTTTTTGAGTCTACTTTTTAGCTTTATTAATTGTGATTGGAGAAGAGAAAAACTTGGATTTTTGTTGGATTAATTGAAGATCTACATTGGTTTGCATTTCTCTTCCCCAAAAACTCTATTTTTATTGTTTATATCATTGTTGTGATGAATTCCATTGCCTATTTCATTGATTATTTTTGTGCTATTGCTATGATTTGTGAGTAGTCTCCACGTCTCGGGGCGTGGGGATGAACCCTACAAGCCCTATTTCCTATTTGTGTTGAATTGGTAGAAATTGAGCTAGGATTGTTATTAGGGATTAGATTGGGATCGAATTACTACGGATAGCTAGGTATTCATATCAATTGGGATTTGCAAGAGATTGGATCCCAATTTGATAGGAAGCCCTAGAAATCCGAATTGGGTTGGAGTCGGATTTTCGAAGTATCGGTTTGCAAGAGATTGGACCGATACTAGGACCTCCGGTTGCAATTCCGTGCCGATACCCGTTTGCAAGAGATTGGACGGGTAGGAACTATCCTAATTTAGATTGTGGACCGAGTTTGCAAGAGATTGGGCTCGGTGCGCAATTGGACGATGATGTTGATCATAACGCTAGCTTCCCTAGGCTAGGGTTTGCAAGAGATTGGACCCAAACCTAGGATAGCTATAGACCGGCAACAGCGCGAGAGCGTGAGCTTGGTTCCACATTTAGTTGCAACTAGTTCATCCAAATTCTCATTCTAGTGATTTCGATACCGGCGAACCACATTTATGAAATACGGTGAGTAGTGGGGATTCCCCTTTCCCTAGACGTTCTTTATTTGATTTGATATTTCGCAAATTTGTCTGACGATTGTGACAGGATCGCCCAAGGCAATTATCTCTGTTCCTAAATAGCCAGGTTGATCAGGAGCAAGCACGGTCATTCGTCCTCCCTGTGTTCGATACCCGCTCGCCACCATACCGTGCGCTTGAGGTAAAACTACAACTGTCGCCTCGGGACGTGTATCCGGGGCGCGATCACCGACCAGAGTATCCTTCCACCTATCAGCACCCCTCTCCACCAAATTACCAGGTACCCGAGCACGGGAAGAACCATCTGCCACTTTCAAGGGGGCCACATAGGTCATGGCCAAACCCGACTGATACGTGCGCCTTTCAGCACAGACGTCCAGCCACGATCTCTTCGCAACATTCGTATCAAAATTTATTGCTACCTTAGGCCTTTGGGGAATTCTGTCAAACACGTGGTGCTCCGGAATAGTAACACCTGCCTGTGACAATTTCCGACCCTTTCCAACCGGAGGCCTCGAGACAACCGGAGGCCGCCCCCGACCATTGGGAGGCCTCGAAACAGGCCACCTGTGTAATGGCCGATCTAGCCTTGGCCTTCCCCTACGGACTTCCTGCCAGCCCTCACCATCGTGGCTATCCCTCCGGTGAACGTCTGCTATCAACGCATCAGATCTCCCTATAGAAGAGGGAAGAACACCCCCAGATCCCGATCGCACAGGACCGGATCCACCTCCAGATCCACCGCCACCCGCTACTTTGGAACTTCCGGGACCCGCTACATTGGAACTTCTGGCACCAGCATCCCCCAAAGAGTTACCCAGCAAGATCCACCGTGAATCAACCTTGGAAGCCTCCCCAACCCTTAGCGCCGCCGGAACATCCCCTGAGAATTCGGAACCCCCACGCATTTTTTTATTATAAATATAATTCATATATATATATATATCTATATTATAAAGGATGAAGATTTCAAATGTTTGTCCTAGGTGTCGGGGTTTGTCCTACGTGGACAAGCTAAATATGACTAGGACAAACAATAGTTGATGACTAGGATAAGTTTTGGGGGGGAAAATTGAAAATGGGGTGAAATTATTTAGGGGGAAACCAAAAAATCTGAGTCATTTTAAAGCTAAAAGTTGAAAACAAAAGTTTGGGAGGGGGAGGGGGGAACTTGAAATTTGTGGGGGGACTAAACCGTGCCCACAGGGGCACGGGTAATGACTAGTATATATATATAGAAAAATATATATATTTTTTTCAATGAGTGATTTTCGGAGGGAGGGCGAAGGCGATCTTGGGGATCCTAGGGTTTCTTCGGCCACGGTGGCGGCTACTGCTTTGGATGAAGGAACAAATGGAGGTTACGCTAGCGACAGGCCTTGGCACACTGTCTCGAGGAAGAGGAACCGCTACCCACAACTGGGGCTCCCGCTGAGGAGCGGTTCCCATGCACCGGGCCAACACTCACGGTTCTCTGGCGTCGGCGCAGCACCACGGTGCCGCTGGGACGATCAAGACAGGCGGATTCGTTCTACTCAGTGGCACCCAAATTAGGCTCATCGGGGGGGGGGGGCACCGAAGGATATTAACGGCGACCAATCGGGGGTTAAGGTGGGGGTGCACCGAAGGTGTTTGTTAATTTGCCCCAGCAGCCTGTACGTACACTTGGCCCCAAGCGTAGTTGGGCTGATATCTGTTCATCCAAGAGAACTTATGGAGATGCTATTGGAATGACATTTGTTCCTCCTCAGACCAGAATTGATGGATCTATTGTTGCCCGTGTCTCTAACTCTCTCTTGGAGAAGGGGTCGGAACATTGGAAATCCACATTGGTTGGCTATGTTCTTGGTGATACACCAATGTTTGGCCAAGTGCGGGCTTGGATGGAGAGGCTCTGGAAGCCGAGGAAGCGTGTCCAGGTGTATAGTAAGGAGAACGGGTTCTTCTACTTCCGCTTTGATTCTGGGGAGGAATGTGACAGAATCTTACATGGGGGCCCATGGCTATTTGATGGGAGGTTGGTAGTGCTTAAGCTATGGAGCCCGTCGATACTGCATGATCGGGATATTCTAACTTCGGTACCAATTTGGGTACAGATGCATGGTGTTCCTGTGCACATGTGGAATATGGAAGTTCTAAATATTCTCGCTTCTGTGGTGGGTAACCCATTGTGCTTGGATCGTGCCACCGCTAAAGTGGAGAGAATAATGTACGCTCGATGCTTGGTCGAGGTGGATGCTAAGAAGGAGTTGCCTAAGCAAGTTGAGGCCGAACTTGATGATGGGACTATTCTGATAATGGATACAAAATATGAAGCAGAACCCCCCAGGTGTGTCGATTGCATTTGTTTCGGTCACCCCACTGAGCAATGTCCCCTGCGACACAAGTCAAAAAATATTCAAATGAGGAAGGGGAAGGAAATCATCCCTAACCGAGTACATTTTGTAGAGCAAGGGCAGACTTCTGGCATTTGAGTATTAGATGACACCACGCCTGCACAGGATTTGGGGAGTCACGATATGGTACTGCAAAGCTCTGAAGCGGGACGGCCTAGTCATGTGGCTGCGGGAACCTGTGCGCTGAGGAAGTTGCGTTGCCTGATTAACTCACTGAAATTCATGTCCTATATAAAACCCCCTCATGATGCTGTCAATAAAACTGGAGATGATAGTGAGGTTATCCAAGACCTTTCCGGTGACTCCCCTCAGGTTGAAAAAACTATTGCTCCACCTGCAGTTGATGAATCTATTGAAGATGGCAAGCCGACGGACTGTCTGCCGTAGGAATCGGTGTACGATAATCCTGAATGGGTGGCTGATCTTCAGGAGTTGCTGTGTGCTGCAGATTCTGCTAAGCAGCGGAAGCTAGGCACTTTGGGAACTTCGGTTCGGCGAAGCACAAGGTTGAAGTAAGCGTTCTCTTGCTTCCTTTTCAATTCTTATCTATGTTGATTTGGAATACAAGAGGTTTAAATAATGTGGTGCGGCGTAGGAATCTACGTGAAAGGATAAGAAGTATTGACCCTTCAATTTTAGTTCTGCTGGAGACAAAGTTAAAGACTGACACTATTGCATCTAAATCGTGCATCCCCAAGGATTGGGATACTTAATAATTTTCAGACTCATGATGGAGGCCGTATTCTCATTGGATTTAATACGTGTGTTTGGCAGTTGAGTGTCATCTCAACCTCTATGCAACACATCACTGTTCAATGTGTGAATGTGGGTGGGTTGGAATTTGTTTTTACTGCAGTATATGGAAGCAACTCTCCTTCTGAGAGAAGAATACTTTGGGACCAATTAAAAAAGGATTCAAATACCCTAGGAAATGGGGCTTGGCTCGTTGGTGGGGATTTAACTGCATTTTGAATGGTAAAGATAAGGTGGGAGGACGGAGGGTGGAGGCTAACCAGCTTTATGATTTTAATAAATGCCTATCTGATTGCCGATTGCAGAATCTTAAAAGCACTGGATGCAAGTTTAGCTGGTGCAATAAGCGTTTGGGCTCTAGGCGCATTGCCGCACAGCTGGATCGTGTTCTTTGTAATAATGCTTGGCTAGAAAAGCTCACTGATTCTTCTTTTGAATACTTGGACCCTCAAACAAGTGACCATTCCCTTATGCGAATTAAGTTGCATCCTCAGGTACACTCCGACCCCAAGCCTTTTAAATTTTTTAACCACTGGGTTCTTCTGCCAGGATATTATGCCTTGATGGAATCCTCATGGAAGGAGCATGTTAGAGGAACCCCCATGTTCTGTCTGGTTAGAAAGTTAAGGAGTGCAAAAATTAATCTCAGAAATTGGGCCAGAGATCAGCGAGCTTCAAATCCTATTCGCCAGTGTTGTTCCAAGCTGAATGATATCAGGAACCAAAGTGCCTTACAATATAGCATGGAGCTTCAGAAGAATGAACGTACTTTATCTTATGAATTGGCTTCCCATTTGGAGATGGAAGAGGCGGTTTACCGCCAAAGGAGTAGGCAGGATTGGTTGGAGCTGGGAGATAGAAACACTAGTTTCTTTTATAATGCTATGAAGTCTAGACATTCCCGCAACAACCTAAGGCATCTGGTGGACGTCCGTGGGGTCCAGTGTAAAACCATTGATGATGTCAAGGCTGAAGCTTCCAATTTCTATAAAACTCTATATAATCAGAATCACTACTGGAATGTATTTCCCAAACTGGTCCCCAGGAAGAAGATCAAACATGAAACTGCGGTATGGCTTGAAAGGAATGTCACGGTAGAAGAGGTCAGAGCGGCGGTTTTTCAGATAGGTGCAACCAAAGCACCTGGACCTGATGGGTTTAATGGCTATTTCTTTCAGCACAACTGGAACCTAATTGGTAATGATGTAGTGCGAGCGGTGCAATCGTTCTTCATATCTGGCTCTTTGCTACGGCAGGTAAACCATACATTCCTTACCTTGGTGCCTAAGGGTGCTAATGCTTCTTCTTTGGTGGATTACAGGCCTATTGCCTGTTGCAATGTGCTATACAAGATTATCAGCAAGATCATGTGCAACAGACTACATAGATTTATTCACGATCTTATTTCGCCTAATCAATCTGCATTTCTCCAAGGGCGATTAATTTCAGATTGTGTTCTTCTGGCGCATGAGCAAATCAGGGACTTTAGCAATCCAATGGGGTCCAGATCATGCCTGAAACTAGATCTTAGAAAGGCATTTGATAGTGTGAACAGAGAATTTGTGTATTTCATTCTCCACCAGATGGGGTTTGGTAGCAGGTTCATCAATTGGATTAAGGAGTGCATCTCTTCGCCCACTTTCTCTGTTATGGTCAATGGATCGCCAGTTGGGTTCTTTGGTGGTAACAGAGGGCTTAGACAAGGTGACCCCCTATCTCCCTACCTTTTTGTCATTATTATGGAGTGCTTTACCCTCCTTATGAACCGGGCCTGTGCTAAGGGGAGCATACAACCTATGCGGTGTGTAGGCACTATATCTCATCTCCTCTTCGTTGATGATCTTTTGGTGTTCTGTCGGGCTAACCCTAAATCCTTTAGGGGCCTTAAGAATGTCTTGGAGGATTTTCGGAATTTCTCCGGGCTTGAAATCAATTGGGACAAGAGCATATCAATGTTTAGCAAAGGAGTCAAAAACCCTGAGGGTCTTGCTGAGATGTTGGGGGTGAGGCGCACACACACCATTATTTGGGCCCACCATTATCTTCCAAATACCCCAGGGCACAGATGTACACCAGGCTAATTGAAAAATGCAGGAAGAGACTTAGTGGATGGACTTCTTCATTGTTATCCCTCGCCGGCCGCATTGAGCTTGTCAAAACGGTGATATATGGCATTATAAATTTCTGGATTCAAGTTTATAAATTCCCGACCACTGTTCTTCGCACTCTAACATCTATGTGCAGGAAATTTATATGGGGGCCTTCTAAGGCTTGGTCATGGGTGGATTCTTGTAGCCCTAAAGAGGAAGGCGGAGTGGGCCTCAGATTACTCTCAGATCTTAATCTAGCTGCAGGTATTAAACTTACTTGGAGATTGCTTAATGCTAGAGGGCTATGGGCTGAGTTCATGCGAGGGAAATATAAGGAATCGTCAACATTCTACGACGCGACGGGAACACCCACTCAATCAGGTACATGGAATCATCTACTTAGCTGCAGAAATCTATCTCAAAGTATCATCAAGAGAAAAGTTGGCGATGGGAAAGATACACTATTTTGGCATGATCATTGGCTCCCCTGTGGACCACTCAAAACCATTTATAATATTCCGGACGGAGCGGGTAGAAAGCGCGTCGCTGATTATTGGACCGGCACTAATTGGATGGACCATAATGACATACAAGCTCTGAAGCCCCTTCTCCAAACCCACCCAATTACTTCCGGCCAAGATAGATGGCTGTGGAATCTTGGTCAGGATTTCATGTTTTCCCAAGCTTGGGATTGCGTGCGTAAGAAATCAAGCCCTTTCCCTTATTTTAAAATTATCTGGTACAAAAATTACACCCCTAAGTACTCCTTAATCCTGCTGAGAGCTTTCAAGAACAAACTTCCCACCAAAAGCCGCATCGAAAAGTGGTGTGCGTTGCCTTCTAGAAACTGTGAGCTGTGCACATCCGGCCACCTGGAGACCGTGGACCATGTATTCTTCCAATGCCCGTACTCCAAATACCTGCTCATGCGTGCACTTTTGAAGCTAGGGATTACCGGCCCAACTGTGCTTACGCTTGAAGAAATAGGCAAGCAATTTTTGCAAAAATTCAAAAAGGAAGGTATGTTATGCAGGCTAGCGAAAACAGTTCTGGCATCACTCATTTGGCATCTATGGCGTGAGCGAAACAGACGGGTGTTTGAAAATATTGCTAGGTCCAAGGTTGCTCTCTTTGATGACATCGAATCTGACGTACAAATTATACTTCGTAATACTGATGAAGTAGAGGTTGACGCGGAAGCTGCTTATGCTAACTGGGATATTCTTGATCATGGATAAGTCTATGGGTCTTACGGATACATGGGCTTTGTATTTGGTTGTGTATTGGGTTGTGTTTGTTGTTTGGCTTGAGCGTTTTGCTTGGATGGTGGGCTACTTGATCTAGGGTGACGACGCTTGTGTCCTATCCCCTAGTCTCATAGACTGCCTTCTAATGCTCAGCCCTCATTGTACATTTTGTATACATTTAATATAGATCTAACTTACTCTGCAAAAATATATATATATATATGGAAAAAAGGGATCTAAGGTGCCTCCTTAAATGAAATCTAAGGAGGAGCCCTCATTTCCCCCCATCTCATACAATTTTTTTTGAAATTCTTTTTCATGGGGTTGTTGTTCACCTCATGGATGATCAACATACCAAATTTCAAGTGACTTCAATACTTTTTGAGCCATCATCTACCCCTTACAACTTCAACGGTCTGAAAACGTGCTGCAAAACCCACGAAGTTGCAAGGGGTAGATGGGAGCTCAAAAAGTATTGGAATCCCTTGAAATTTGTTATGTTGATCATCCATAAGGTGAACAACAAAACCATGAAAAAAATTCAAAAAAATGTGGGAGATGGGTAGAAATGGGGGCGCCTCCTTAGATTGAATCTAAGGAGGCACCTTAGGATCCCTTTACCCATTTTTTTGAAAGGTAAGTTAGTATCTTTATTGCCAAAATGAACAAACTATACAATCAATATGGGTACTGGGTTTGATAGAGAAAGGATAGGGCACAAGCGCCGTCACTTCATACTATCAATTTCCAGAGCCTATTATGTACAAGACATCACAAAACCTCAACTCTCATCCGTTATCCCTGAATTCCCAATTTGCTAGAGCTTCAGCTGCCTCATCATCTGGGCTATCTTGGGCCCCTAAAGCAAGTCTAATGTCAGAAGCGATGTCTTCGAATAACTCAGTTTTTCTCCTTTTTGTATCTTCAAAAATTCGCCTGTTCCTTTCCCTCCAGATGTGCCATATGATGGTTGCAAGAGCTGTTTTTGCAAGAGTGCTTATGATCCCTTTTTCCCCAAAATGAGCTAGGTAGTACTCTCCAATTCCAGCAAGTGAATTAGGCGTAGGTGCGGCAACCCCAAGCTTCAGCAATGATCTTTGCAATATTTACCCAGAGTATCTACATTCAAAAAAAAATGTGCCTAATATTTTCTTCAGAACTGCCATCGCATAGAACACAATCCACAGAAGAGTTTAGCCCCCATCTGGCCAGTTTGTCTTTGGTTAGCAAACTATCCCTAAATGCTCTCAAGAGAGTGATCGACATTTTTAGGATATGATGCGTATACCAAATTAGACTCCAGTACGGAAAGACAGTACCTCGGCTTCGAACCCCCTCCCATGCGTCTTTGTATCTGAAATTTCCTCCGGGCTTCCAACACCAGTTGTCTGCACCTGGGGTGAGTTTTACAGGCCGCAATGTGTGCATCAGCTGTCAAATGTGAGGATCTTCATTATTCTAGGCCGTACCCTCCCAATAATCACTCACCCACTTCATGCTATCATCCA
>JAULAV010008115.1:0-59001 GCA_030789695.1 Scilla litardierei | reverse complement strand
ATGAAATTTGCTTCCAGTTGTTTAGTCCATATCAGCGATTTTGTTTGCTTGAAAATCACTGAAATTTTGGGGTTTTGATAAAAATCGCTGAAATTCCAGGTGTGAGCAAACAATTTTCATCAAATTCTTATCGCCGATGCATACATTCTAGGTGGTTTGATGCTAATAAGAAATTTGTTTGCTTGAAAATCGCCGATAAGAATTTGGGAGACAAACATTTGAAATTTGCTTGACTGGATTAGAAAAGGAAAGAAATGTTTGCTCTTATCAGTGATTTGATTGATTTCGTTTGATGTTAGTGCATTCCTTATATAATTTCTTTTCTTTGTGACTGGCAACCAAACTGAAGTGGGGAGCTCAAAGAGGGAAGAATAATGGCTCAGACTACTCATCAGAAGACTGTGTCAGTTTTTTACTACATGACCTTCCTCAATAACTCTACATCCCCAACATAATTGGTATGATTTCTAGCCACTTAGGGGTTTCTTTTAATATATGTTACCTTATGAATTTTATTGGTAATATCACAAAATAATTGGGATTCATCGAGGATTTTTATAGTTGATTAGTGGTATAAGCATACTTATTAAGGAAGGTCATGTAGTAAAAAGGTTTGGATTGAGATAGAATTATATGAAATGTATATGTTTGATATATATGTATTTGTTTGGTGCTGGGACTTTGTTTGCTTTTGTGCAGAGCTCAACATTCAAAAAAGATCTTTGAACAGACACCATCTCCTCACAAAAAAGCCAAATCCATTAACAATATAATCTGGTTGGTCATGTGGATTCAGCTAGCAAGGTAACCCTTCACTGATGATTGCCTTACACTTCACCATATACAACTGTATATTTCTTTAGATCAAATTCTGTTACTTCAGTATCAGAAGAGAAATAGCATGAAATTTTTTTCTTGGACCTTGGCAAATTAAAAATACACAAGTATGTGTGTGTACAAACTTAATATCTTTAAATGCACAAAAACAACAAACCCAAGAAAGGTCAAAGTTATTACCATTGGTAATCCTAAAGACTTAAGGTCATCATCGTTCATATGCCTCAATGCACAGATATCCACTTGGTTCCTGTCAAGATACACACATTTGAAAGAGATCAGGTGATAAACTACTGGAATCTCAAGATATAAGAGGAAAAAGACATCAGTCTATCCTCTTCTGCCTCGAAGCAAACAAGGTACTTGCTTAACACCAGCTTTTGCAATAACGTATCTAGAGTCAGTTGGTACTTGATTAGCCCCAGCTTTTGCAATTACGTATCTAGAGTCAGCTGCACAGACAGCAAAAAAGAAATTGTAACATATGATCAATCAAATATAGTCTATTAACACATATATGAAAAAAAAGATTGCATGTGACATGATAAATCTGCAAAATGTCGTGAAGGAATTTTAACTTGAGCCTTCACCTGAAACATCAAACTACATTAGCTATACAATTAACAACCTCTAGCCTTTTCAATTGCTACCATGTAACACATGTCCTGCAGGAGCTATGGATCAAAAGAAGTGCCAAAATTATATGGCTAATGTAACACAATTATGTGTATTTTAGGATTTAGGGTTTGGCTGCCGAGTCTATTCTGATGCTAATGGAAGATCAATTGGCAAATGGAGATGTTTTATTGGTTGTAATTAGGTTGGCAAAATGTTGAGATGCATTCAACCAAATTCGACCAATTGATCTATTTGACACTAAAGTGAAGCTTGGTTGAGATGCATCTCATAATCCCAAATCTATTTTGACACTTAAGTGAAGCCTGGTTGGCAAATGGAGATGTTTTATTCTGGTGATTATGTGTATTTTAGGACGATGTACGGCTAGGGTTATGTGTCGCTAAATAGATATATAGGAAGATGTACTACAACAGAAAATGAGCTAGATTGATGTTTGTGGAAGAGGAAAGAAATAACTAAAAAATATATAGGAAGATGTACCCTAACTCCGAATTCATTTCCTTTATATATTCTGTCAATTTCATTTTTTATGTTTTCCATTTGATTTAGTTAAATTTTAATCTAAGGAATTAGCAGATATATCCTCAACGAGAATCTTATTATCATAAGAATCCAATTGGGGCCACTCGCTAATTGTTATCATTTTATCTTTTCTGTAGTTGGGGCCACTCTAGCTGCTGTAGATGCTGGATTTGTGCCAAATGACCTCCAGGTAACCATAGATGCATATTTTTGTATAATATGTAAATAAGTTTAATTTGTGAGCGCTGATTTTTTGAGCGCTGAGTTTTTTGGATACTAGAAAATGCTAAATGGGATATGAGGGCATTTCAATAATACACATTTTCTGCCAAAATTTGTGTTTGGTTTAGCAACTTTGAAAGAAAAAGTAAAGCGTCCGAGGAGCAGGTTGTTACTGAAAAGCTGTTGGTATTGCAGTTTACACATTGCAACAGTATACTGATTTTTGCTGCATGTGTATTTGTTTAGTATGCATGCCGTCATAGTTTATATTGTTGCCATGTTTCAAATTTGAGCTTTTATATGTTTCAGATTTATCATTTCTGCATATTTTTTCTATTTGAAAATCTATGAGCATCATTTCAGTAGGTGTGTATGTGTATTTTGATTATGTTACAAAATGAGTGTGTGATATCTGTGTTTAAAAAAACAGTGTTCAATCGCTCGAGTCATATCTGTAGTCAACACATGATACCGTTAGCCAAGCAAACATACGATTGGTTCTGTTTTTACACACTGGATGAATTTATTTATAAGTTTTTTGCTATTGGTATGTTGTTGGATAGAAGTTGTACAGTTTATGATCATGTTTAATAAATTTACCTGTACGATTGCAATTTTAATAAGTTGTTAGAAGTTCATTGCAATGTTTAATAACTGTATGATAATCCATGAGCATACGTTTGTTAGCAGTTTATTTTACAGTTTATTAAACATGTGCTTCTTTTATAAAGTACATGAGGTCAATTAAATTTGAATGGGAACAAATAGGCCATAATGCCAATGCAAATGGCAATGCCCTTCTCATTACTGTTTTAGGTTCGTCAATCGTCCCTTCTCATTCCTCTTTGGATTCTTCTGTAAATTTCTTTTGGTTGCAAAATGCAGATGATTAGGGTTGTTCCATTGGTCCATTCTGGGAATTGATTTGTGCTACATTATAGTTGTACCTCCGTCCTTTCCAACAAAGAAAGGCATTTGACTAGCAGTTTTACTGGGAAACATGTTTTCCAACAATACTTGATTCATTTCCCTGTCATAGGGTTAATTTTTGTAAATATTGTCAGAATCTGAAAATGTTCTCTATGTTTAAGAAGTTTCTGAAGTTTACTACTCATTTAAAGGGTAAAATACAACAAAATTCTCCACTTGTGAGAAGTTCTTCTTCTTGAAGAAAAATTTATTTCCTACAAGTATTATTGCAACGAAAAGTGCTGACTCTGGATCTGATTGCATGTAGATTGACTTCACTCCACTTATGATGCCAACAAAGACAGCAGAAGATAAAGGCGACAGCCAAATCGGTACAGTTGGTTGTCGCGGTGGATTGCAATGGAAACTTAGCCGCAACAACCTCCAGTGGCGGGCTGGTAAACAAGATGGTGGGCAGGATTGGTGATATGCCGACCATTGGTGCAGGAACATATGCCAATTCCCTATGTGCAGTCTGAGCAATGGGGCATGGTGAGGCAATCATTCAAGCCACGGTTGCCCATGAAGTTGCTGCATTGATGGAGTATAAGGGTCTCTCCCTCAAAGAGGCATCGTTTCATGTCATCAATAATGTTCCTTAAGGCAATGTAGGACTCATTGTCGTTCTGCCAGAGGGGGGAAGTGGCGATGTCTTTTAGCACCAGGGGAATGTTCCGCGCTTGCACCACAGAAGATGGCTACTCTGAGGTTGGCATTTGGCATCCCGAGTCCAACTCAGGCCCATAGTAATGCAAGAAGAAAAATACAATGATCGTATTTTCGAAATACAGCTGACAATCATATTATATTTATCATCAACCTTCTTCATTGTTATCTGCACATCTAGCGATCTCAACTTCTCATATGATCAAGAGGGAAGGGGAAAACATTTAAGCTATACAGCAATCTTTGGGTTACTTATTTTAATTGTTTGTCCTTATGTGAGAAATAATTGGGACAAATCATGCGAAAGATGAAGCAATTTGTTCTATTCAAGTTGAGGATGTTTGAGGTGCCTGAAGAGGTGCATGATCAGCAAAGGAAATGCATGTTAGCTGGTGATGTGCTTCATGCCCACTGATCTCAGTCAGGAATGATGGGCATCGCTTGATGGTGGTGTTGTGCTGGTGGTTTATGGCATATGGGTTGATGAAACATTGTAATATGAGATCCTAAAGGCTCACCTCAACGGTAAACTCTCATGCATCCCTTGGGGGAGGCACGGGTTCGAGGCCCGATCCCCCCATCCCATGTAGTGAGATATCAACAAATTTGTACATGTTTTCATCAACTGAGTTCAAGATATTATAATTGAGAATTTTGAAAGTATATGTTAAGAATATTGAGAATGTTGAGAAATGTTTGTATTCGTATTTGTTGATTTGTAAACATAATAACCTGTGCTTCTTTTCAAGCAATTGATTTGTATAACCAATTGATTTGCAAGATTAATACTGATGCAAAAATACTGTTTCTTCTCATCTGCTTTGTACCCGAGGATGGAAAGATATTGCAAAAGCCTTTGGGAATTATTTTTATTAGAGAATATGGAAATTGACAGAGCACGACTTGGGCAAATTTTTTTGATCCAACAAAATTTCAACTTTTAAATAGGTAGTTGTTTACCATTTATTTTGTTCAAGCAACATGCATGTATTAGGAGTAACTCACTAGAAAATCGGTTTGGCTTCGGTGCCTGCTAAATTTGTTTACGCTAATTTGTTGTTTCACGTCGAAGGCGCCCATGCCGAATTTGTTATTCTACGCTAATTTGTTGTTACGCGCCGAAGGCGCCCGTGCCGAATTTTTTGTTCCGCCCCAAAGGCGCCCGCGCCAAATTTGTTGTTCTATACTAATTTGTTCACGCTGATTTGTTGTTCATTGCCGAAGGCGCCTGTGCCGAATTTGTTGTTCCGTGTCGAAGGCGTCTGTGCCGAATTTGTTGTTCCGCGCCGAATGCGCCCGTCCCGCTAAATATTTTTACGCGAATTTGTTTTTCTTTTAAATTTTCGCTGTTGAAATAATTTTTTGGAGAACAAATATTTCGCAGGGGAAAATCTTAAATGAACCGTGCCCGCGGGCACGGGTTATGACTAGTCTATATTATAAAACAGGGATGTTATCATGGGTTTTTGGATAAGAGTTTTTGATAAGAGATGTGAAATTGGGTATATATGAGGGATGTTGTTAAGAGAAATTGGATAAGATAAGAGAAATTGGATAAGAGAAATTGGATAAGGGATATAAGTTAATGATGACTATGACAAACTTTGGGGGGAAACCTGTGGATGTTTGAAAATTTCAATTTGAAATTTGTATTTGAAAACAAAATGAATTTGAACGCAGCTCAGCTCAGCCAAATGAAAAAAAAACATGGGGGTGAGAACGCAGCTCAACCCCATCCTCTTGCGCTCCCTCGGCGGCGACCCTACCCAGGCCCAGAGCCCTTCGATCGCCAGCTCCGCCACGTGCTCACCGGCAACCTTACCCAAGGTCCTCACCGTTTCTGATCTGCGCCACGTGCTCACCAGCATCGGGGAGAAGCTCGATCCCGCGGAGTGAGGATGGATCGTGAGGTTAGGGTTCTGATTAAGTACGATGATTTCATTATGAGGATGGATTCAAGTACGAGGATCAGGTTAGCTTGATGATTATTGGTATTACCTTTTAGATCTGTTGATTTTTGAGATTAGGGCTTCGAATGGTTCTGATTTTGTGTTATTTCCAAGCAGATTCAGGGTTAGGGTTCTGATTTTGTGTTATTTCCAGTTCTGATTTTGTGTTGATCATCTCCATCTCTTATATTTTGGGTTAGGGTTCTATATGTGAATTATATGTGAATTATATGTGAATTATCTCCATCTCTTAGATTTTGTGTTGATTCATGAAGACCTATATGTGAATTATTTGTGAATTGAATTTTTTGTGAATTCAAAGAAGATAATTCCCCTTCAGGTTTGGTGGTTAGCAAATGCAAGCTAACTTGAAATTTTTTATGAATTGAATTAATGCATATAAAATATTCTGAATTGAATTAATGCATATAAAAATTTTTGTCCTGTCAAATATCCTCTCAACGTGATATTTAGAAATCTTTTATGGCTAGCACAGAATTTGCTTGGTCACACAATATTTTCTGAACACAATATGCAATTCTCTGTATAAATGAGTTCTATTTGTGTTCTTCTAGGTGTAAATTCATTTTGATACAATATGCAATTTCTGTTGATATGGAAATGAGTCCAATTTGTGTTTTTCTTTATTCCAAGAGTTCATGTAGAAATCAGTTTTTTCTTTATTAGTAGAGTTGATATTCATAGTGGAGTTCTTGGAGAATGGGAGTTCTTGGGAATTTAGTTTTTTTTGTCTTGGTAAAACTACATGTTATTATTCTTACTGTCCTTTTTAAAAGAATCCAACAAAGCACATGTCCAAATCCCAACATTGTTTACATCTGCAATAACATCATCCAACAAACTAGACATATACATATTTCTTAAAACTAGACACTGAAGTTGCACTGCATATTGAGTTAAAATATTTCATATTGAGTTAATACATGATTTCAGTAATGAGTATAAATTATCTGCATATACTCAGGTTGGAACTGCATATACTAAGTTGGAATACAGGATGTCCTATTAAGTTAATATTTGTGATTGCATATACTCAGTTGCACTGCAATTTATAAACTTCCAATTTGATGTTTATAAATTTCCAATTTAATCTGGTTGCTTTTATTTCCTTCAGGTTTAATGTTTTTCGATCGGTAACAGTAGCATGAGTTCTAACTCTAGCATCTCGGAAGCAGATTGGTAACTTTGGGTTAGGGTTTCCTCGATCTCATTTGAGTTTTCATTAGGCCTCCATGATCTGCTTCACTGTGATCGAACGCACGCCATGGCGGCTGTCGTGCTTTTGCTCACCGTGAAGCAGTCATGGAGGCCCAATGGCAAGTCCAACTTCACCCATCGTCTTCACCCCTCATCTTCAGAGTTGGAGAAATTTGTCTGCAACAATCCAAGCGACACACTCTTCTGTTACGTTTGCAACAACCAGGTTATAATTCTCAGTTTGTTTTCAGTTTATTTTCTGTTATTATCAGTTTATTTTCTCATGTTCTTCACCTCTTTTCTTGCATTCAATTAGGTTCTTCACCTATCTACTTGCATTCAATCAGGTTCTTCACCTCTCTTCTTGCATTCCACGATTCATCTATTATACAAATGAAAGAGTAGCATTTTTATCAGCAATCGATTCGATTGTTTACAGCTGTCAACTCATCGGATCTTCCGGTTGAAAAGCATGAGTATCAGGCAGATGTATATATAAGTGAAACAAACACAACATTTGTTAACATTCGTGTTTATTTTTCTTTTTTCAAAGATAAACTTATCATAATTATATGTTTTTTCCTGGATGAATAGGTTAGTCACCTCATGGACCTCCATGTGCATAGTTTGTATAGCAACAAGGAGGCGTTCCTTTGTGAATTTGTCAGGTGAATACTTCAGTCCACTCATTTGGGGTGCTTTTTTGATTAATTATTGTAATTTTTAAATGAGTTGGAGACTGATATTGGATTTGAAGTCTATCATATTAGCTTAATAAATTTCATAAGTTTGTTTTTGGGTTTGGAAAGAGTCCTACCCAAATATAACCCGATAAGGATTTCTGATTTTTTAGATCCAAACCCAAATATTTGGATACGGTCAAATTATGTTTTCGGGGTCTCGAGTATCATTTACAGTCATAAGTGTATTCCCCCATATTTTGACCTTTTTTTGTTGGCATAGATACCTTTCAAAACATACTTTGGCCATGACAAACAATAATCGAATTAAAAGAATGTTGTCACCATCAAGACACTAATAGATAAAAGCATATTGGCCATAAAAACCAGAAAAGTGGATATCTAAGGAGTAAAGGATATAACTAGAAGGGTGAAAGTACTATTACTTTTCCTCCAATTAGGTTTTAGTTTATTGACTTTACAGTGTTTGCATTACCTTTTTACCTGACTGAAATTCATGCTGCAGCTTATGCTTATGAAACATGAGCTAACTTTTAAATTCCAGGTTGTTCCTTCTATGCCAACCAATGAGAATGTTGTGAATGGAGAGAACCGAGTTGGGCGATTTGGGTTTAAGATCATTCATGTGATGAGTATCACTGCTTGCGGAGACGGGAAGGGGAAATCATTCATTCGAGTGTTCATGTGAGTTTCCTGCATTTATCTTTTTAAAATTTTTTCTTATAAATTTGTTTAGCTAATTTAGGCCGATGATCTTAAATTTAAGAAATTTGGAGGTCGATTTTGGTTATTTTGATACTCATCGATTATAAATATAATTTAAATTAGGACAGAATGCTTTTTTGAAAAAAGCTTAATTCAATTTTAGCATTGCTCCGCTAAAAGCTACGGTGAGAAATTTGTTCATCCCGATAAATTTTTGTATTAGGGGTATTTACATTACATTGGTAAAAATATGTCTTCTTCTAAAAAAATGTGTCTTCTTCTAAAAAAATTGACGCTTAACAACAAAGTTTTGGTTTTTTATTTTTGTAGGAGCAGTACATTTTGCACGCAATGGAATCATAAAATATAAACCTGCCCTTGGCTTATAGGCACCGTAATGTTTTCAAACTTCAATGCAAATTTTGCATTCGCAAAATAGAAGTTATCTTTAATTTTCTCAAAGGATGGAATCGCTATTTAGGCTGAAAACCAAACACCAATTACGAGTTAAAACTTATTGGCTCGCTAGGTATGTTGTCAGATGCTTTGCAATTTGTTGAAGGAAATGATATATTGTTGTGCTTTTAAATAAATATTTAGGATGAAGTTCGCATATATTAATTGATGAGTTTTCTTGGTTTTTATCATGTTTATTTCACTGTTTGTTTCACGATATGTTGAGTTGGGTGGTGATATAATGAAAGAAAATATTATGAAAGAACTACATACGCTACTCTGAGTATTTAGATTAAAGCAGCACTATCATTATAGAATAGAAAATGGTTTTCATTTACTTTTGCCTATTTTGATCTCGGTTAAACACGTGGTGCACTAGATTTATCCCTCACTTGATATGTGCTCACAAATCCTTTAAAATATCAAAGTTTTCAACCAAGTCCACTCATTTCAGGATTCTTCATGTAGTTAGGGCCAGTTTGGCACAAAGGCAGCCTATTTTTGAAGCTCTTGATGTCGAGATCATCTTCAATGAAACATTCCAATTGAAGCAGACTCATACGTTAGCATACTGCGGTATTTTAAATTTGGTTACTTTTTTGACAAATTTTCTGACTCATTGATAAAGTTTTGGTTTTGTTTTAGGTTGTGGGGAAGGTTACAATGAGATTGGATCGACAAGATGTGTAGGTAAAAAAATGGAAACTGACCGTGGGATGTAATTTGGAAGGGAAGTGGAGTTTGCATTGGGGAGTTACTCCTTATGATGATTTCGGCAGGTAACTTTTTAATGCAATTATTTAGGATTTTTCTCATTGGTGTGAATGTTAATCTTTAGTGGAATTTAGAAGAGATAACAATGAAATATGACCATGTTAGTATGGATGCCAGGTTTAAAAAAGCCTTAAAATGGTAGAGCTATATGTGATATTGACATCTAGAATAAAAGAAAGTAATTGACTGATATAATTTTTGTCAGAAGAGCTGAACTTTTCACATTTTCTTGAAATATACTTGGTGTAGCTTCACATTGAGAACAATAGTAACTTAATTGATTAGCTTTGTTAATAAGAGAACTGATTTGTTAACAAGGGAACTTAATTGATTAGCAGGAGTCTATTATACAAATGTTGATATATTAACAAGAAGAATTAAACAGGAAGATGATTTGTTCTGTTTTCATCAAATTCATTTGGTTGATTATAGGGTTTAGGGTAGTGATATGAATTAACTAATGTAAATGCGATATTTTGTTAATTGCAACATAAAATTATAAAATATGGTAATAATAAGAAGAAACAAAGCTTGAAAATTTGATAATTTTTAGATTCTGTTTAACATGTACTTTGAAATGTTGCTGTAATGAGATTGATATATTGAGCTCACAATTATGTTTTGTTATTTTATCATTCTAAATTTGATGGCTTACATTTCATTTTTAATATTAGTACCTTTTACTTACACTTGCATACTTTTCTTTTTCCCTCTTTTCTTTTCTCTGGCTTCAAATAAATTTCCAGCTTCCTGTAACCATTAATAGTAATACACTTCAAATTCTAGCCTGCATCAAATGTAGGCGGTTCTATATTTTACTTGCAATTTGAATGTGCACATTTCCGCATATATTATCTAACATTCTCACTAATTATTTTTGGTTTCTACTTTATCTTTTCACAAGATAGTTATTGGGGGGGTATGGTTTGTTGTTTTATATTTAAATCAATTTTCAGGTGTTTTGATGAAATTTGCTTCCAGTTGTTTAGTCCATATCAGCGATTTTGTTTGCTTGAAAATCACTGAAATTTTGGGGTTTTGATAAAAATCGCTGAAATTCCAGGTGTGAGCAAACAATTTTCATCAAATTCTTATCGCCGATGCATACATTCTAGGTGGTTTGATGCTAATAAGAAATTTGTTTGCTTGAAAATCGCCGATAAGAATTTGGGAGACAAACATTTGAAATTTGCTTGACTGGATTAGAAAAGGAAAGAAATGTTTGCTCTTATCAGTGATTTGATTGATTTCGTTTGATGTTAGTGCATTCCTTATATAATTTCTTTTCTTTGTGACTGGCAACCAAACTGAAGTGGGGAGCTCAAAGAGGGAAGAATAATGGCTCAGACTACTCATCAGAAGACTGTGTCAGTTTTTTACTACATGACCTTCCTCAATAACTCTACATCCCCAACATAATTGGTATGATTTCTAGCCACTTAGGGGTTTCTTTTAATATATGTTACCTTATGAATTTTATTGGTAATATCACAAAATAATTGGGATTCATCGAGGATTTTTATAGTTGATTAGTGGTATAAGCATACTTATTGAGGAAGGTCATGTAGTAAAAAGGTTTGGATTGAGATAGAATTATATGAAATGTATATGTTTGATATATATGTATTTGTTTGGTGCAGGGACTTTGTTTGCTTTTGTGCAGAGCTCAACATTCAAAAAAATCTTTGAACAGACACCATCTCCTCACAAAAAAGCCAAATCCATTAACAATATAATCTGGTTGGTCATGTGGATTCAGCTAGCAAGGTAACCCTTCACTGATGATTGCCTTACACTTCACCATATACAACTGTATATTTCTTTAGATTAAATTCTGTTACTTCAGTATCAGAAGAGAAATAGCATGAAATTTTTTTCTTGGACCTTGGCAAATTAAAAATACACAAGTATGTGTGTGTACAAACTTAATATCTTTAAATGCACAAAAACAACAAACCCAAGAAAGGTCAAAGTTATTACCATTGGTAATCCTAAAGACTTAAGGTCATCATCGTTCATATGCCTCAATGCACAGATATCCACTTGGTTCCTGTCAAGATACACACATTTGAAAGAGATCAGGTGATAAACTAGTGGAATCTCAAGATATAAGAGGAAAAAGACATCAGTCTATCCTCTTCTGCCTCGAAGCAAACAAGGTACTTGCTTAACACCAGTTTTTGCAATAACGTATCTAGAGTCAGTTGGTACTTGATTAGCCCCAGCTTTTGCAATTACGTATCTAGAGTCAGCTGCACAGACAGCAAAAAAGAAATTGTAACATATGATCAATCAAATATAGTCTATTAACACATATATGAAAAAAAAGATTGCATGTGACATGATAAATCTGCAAAATGTCGTGAAGGAATTTTAACTTGAGCCTTCACCTGAAACATCAAACTACATTAGCTATACAATTAACAACCTCTAGCCTTTTCAATTGCTACCATGTAACACATGTCCTGCAGGAGCTATGGATCAAAAGAAGTGCCAAAATTATATGGCTAATGTAACACAATTATGTGTATTTTAGGATTTAGGGTTTGGCTGCCGAGTCTATTCTGATGCTAATGGAAGATCAATTGGCAAATGGAGATGTTTTATTGGTTGTAATTAGGTTGGCAAAATGTTGAGATGCATTCAACCAAATTCGACCAATTGATCTATTTGACACTAAAGTGAAGCTTGGTTGAGATGCATCTCATAATCCCAAATCTATTTTGACACTTAAGTGAAGCCTGGTTGGCAAATGGAGATGTTTTATTCTGGTGATTATGTGTATTTTAGGAAGATGTACGGCTAGGGTTATGTGTCGCTAAATAGATATATAAGAAGATGTACTACAACAGAAAATGAGCTAGATTGATGTTTGTGAAAGAGGAAAGAAATAACTAAAAAATATATAGGAAGATGTACCCTAACTCCGAATTCATTTCCTTTATATATTCTGTCAATTTCATTTTTTATGTTTTCCATTTGATTTAGTTAAATTTTAATCTAAGGAATTAGCAGATATATCCTCAACGAGAATCTTATTATCATAAGAATCCAATTGGGGCCACTCGCTAATTGTTATCATTTTATCTTTTCAGTAGTTGGGGCCACTCTAGCTGCTGTAGATGCTGGATTTGTGCCAAATGACCTCCAGGTAACCATAGATGCATATTTTTGTATAATATGTAAATAAGTTTAATTTGTGAGCGCTGATTTTTTGAGCGCTGAGTTTTTTGGATACTAGAAAATGCTAAATGGGATATGCGGGCATTTCAATAATACACATTTTCTGCCAAAATTTGTGTTTGGTTTAGCAACTTTGAAAGAAAAAGTAAAGCGTCCGAGGAGCAGGTTGTTACTGAAAAGCTGTTGGTATTGCAGTTTACACATTGTAATAGTATACTGATTTTTGCTGCATGTGTATTTGTTTAGTATGCATGCCGTCATAGTTTATATTGTTGCCATGTTTCAAATTTGAGCTTTTATATGTTTCAGATTTATCATTTCTGCATATTTTTTCTATTTGAAAATCTATGAGCATCATTTCAGTAGGTGTGTATGTGTATTTTGATTATGTTACAAAATGAGTGTGTGATATCTGTGTTTAGAAAAACAGTGTTCAATCGCTCGAGTCATATCTGTAGTCAACACATGATACCTTTAGCGAAGCAAACATACGATTGGTTCTGTTTTTACACACTGGATGAATTTATTTATAAGTTTTTTGCTATTGGTATGTTGTTGGATAGAAGTTGTACAGTTTATGATCATGTTTACTAAATTTACCTGTACGATTGCAATTTTAATAAGTTGTTAGAAGTTCATTGCAATGTTTAATAACTGTATGATAATCCATGAGCATACGTTTGTTAGCAGTTTATTTTACAGTTTATTAAACATGTGCTTCTTTTATAAAGTACATGAGGTCAATTAAATTTGAATGGGAACAAATAGGCCATAATGCCAATGCAAATGGCAATGCCCTTCTCATTACTGTTTTAGGTTCGTCAATCATCCCGTCTCATTCCTCTTTGGATTCTTCTGTAAATTTCTTTTGGTTGCAAAATGCAGATGATTAGGGTTGTTCCATTGGTCCATTCTGGGAATTGATTTGTGCTACATTATAGTTGTACCTCCGTCCTTTCCAACAAAGAAAGGCATTTGACTAGCAGTTTTATTGGGAAACATGTTTTCCAACAATACTTGATTCATTTCCCTGTCATATGGTTAATTTTTGTAAATATTGTCAGAATCTGAAAATGTTCTCTATGTTTAAGAAGTTTCTGAAGTTTACTACTCATTTAAAGGGTAAAATACAACAAAATTCTCCACTTGTGAGAAGTTCTTCTTCTTGAAGAAAAATTTATTTCCTACAAGTATTATTGCAACGAAAAGTGCTGACTCTGGATCTGATTGCATGTAGATTGACTTCACTCCACTTATGATGCCAACAAAGACAGCAGAAGATAAAGGCGACAGCCAAATCGGTACAGTTGGTTGTCGCGGTGGATTGCAATGGAAACTTAGCCGCAACAACCTCCAGTGGCGGGCTGGTAAACAAGATGGTGGGCAGGATTGGTGATATGCCGACCATTGGAGCAGGAACATATGCCAATTCCCTATGTGCAGTCTGAGCAATGGGGCATGGTGAGGCAATCATTCAAGCCACGGTTGCCCATGAAGTTGCTGCATTGATGGAGTATAAGGGTCTCTCCCTCAAAGAGGCATCGTTTCATGTCATCAATAACGTTCCTTAAGGCAATGTAGGACTCATTGTCGTTCTGCCAGAGGGGGAAGTGGCGATGTCTTTTAACACCAGGGGAATGTTCCGCGCTTGCACCACAGAAGATGGCTACTCTGAGGTTGGCATTTGGCATCCCGAGTCCAACTCAGGCCCATAGTAATGCAAGAAGAAAAATACAGTGATCGTATTTTCGAAATACAGCTGACAATCATATTATATTTATCATCAACCTTCTTCATTGTTATCTGCACATCTAGCGATCTCAACTTCTCATATGATCAAGAGGGAAGGGGAAAACATTTAAGCTATACAGCAATCTTTGGGTTACTTATTTTAATTGTTTGTCCTTATGTGAGAAATAATTGGGACAAATCATGTGAAAGATGAAGCAATTTGTTCTAATCAAGTTGAGGATGTTTGAGGTGCCTGAAGAGGTGCATGATCAGCAAAGGAAATGCATGTTAGCTGGTGATGTGCTTCATGCCCACTGATCTCAGTCAGGAATGATGGGCATCGCTTGATGGTGGTGTTGTGCTGGTGGTTTATGGCATATGGGTTGATGAAACATTGTAATATGAGATCCTAAAGGCTCACCTCAACGGTAAACTCTCATGCATCCCTTGGGGGAGGCACGGGTTCGAGGCCCGATCCCCCCATCCCATGTAGTGAGATATCAACAAATTTGTACATGTTTTCATCAACTGAGTTCAAGATATTATAATTGAGAATTTTGAAAGTATATGTTAAGAATATTGAGAATGTTGAGAAATGTTTGTATTCGTATTTGTTGATTTGTAAACATAATAACCTGTGCTTCTTTTCAAGCAATTGATTTGTATAACCAATTGATTTGCAAGATTAATACTGATGCAAAAATACTGTTTCTTCTCATCTGCTTTGTACCCGAGGATGGAAAGATATTGCAAAAGCCTTTGGGAATTATTTTTATTAGAGAATATGGAAATTGACAGAGCACGACTTGGGCAAATTTTTTTGATCCAACAAAATTTCAACTTTTAAATAGGTAGTTGTTTACCATTTATTTTGTTCAAGCAACATGCATGTATTAGGAGTAACTCACTAGAAAATCGGTTTGGCTTCGGTGCCTGCTAAATTTGTTTACGCTAATTTGTTGTTTCACGTCGAAGGCGCCCATGCCGAATTTGTTATTCTACGCTAATTTGTTGTTACGCGCCGAAGGCGCCCGTGCCGAATTTTTTGTTCCGCCCCAAAGGCGCCCGCGCCAAATTTGTTGTTCTATACTAATTTGTTCACGCTGATTTGTTGTTCATTGCCGAAGGATCCTGTGCCGAATTTGTTGTTCCGTGTCGAAGGTGTCTGTGCCGAATTTGTTGTTCCGCGCCGAATGCGCCCGTCCCGCTAAATATTTTTACGCGAATTTGTTTTTCTTTTAAATTTTCGCTGTTGAAATAATTTTTTGGAGAACAAATATTTCGCAGGGGAAAATCTTAAATGAACCGTGCCCGCGGGCACGGGTTATGACTAGTACATATATATATGAGGAGGGATCAAATGACCCCCAAAAATAATCCCCTATCAAAAAGTCTATGCCCCCATTTTTTCGGAAGATTCGAACTGTTCATCTTGATCTCCACCCTCTAAACCCTTGACCCACCAATTTTCAGCTCGATCCCATGTGTTTTGCTCGTTCATCCATCCGACCCAGATTTATCGGTTTCGCATGAACAGAACTTTTGCGAATGGTTGATGAACGGGCAAAACATATGGGATCGGGCTAAAAATTTGTGGGTCAGGGATTTAGAGGGTGGAGATTAAGATGAACGGTTTGGATCTTTCGAAAAAATGGGGGCATAGACTTTTTGATATGGGGTTATTTTTGGGGGTCATTTGATCCCTCATATATATATCTATTCTATAAAACACGACCTTTTTTGAATTTTGTCCCAGTCATAAGTCCAGTCATAAATCCAGTCATACTTTTGTTTGTCCCAGTCATCAAGAACGGTCTGGATTTTTTCGGGGAAGGGCTAGGATGTAGCCACGCAAGTGAGTGGGTCCCTAGGCACGCGCTTGAGAGAAATTTGAATTTGAAAGGTCACGTTCTAAAAAATTTATTGGTTTGGAAAAAATTTGAAAGTTCCTGCAGGTCCCGTTCTAAAAAATTTGAAATCGCGTTCTACCACACAGTCTCCCAGGCACATTGGGAGTAGAAATTTTTTGGGGGGGAACCCATTTCACGTTGGGGGGCAACCTCAAAATTTTTGGTACAAAATTTATTCTCTCTGCCTCACACCCTCTTCATCCTTGGGGAATCATCTCAAGCTCAGGAATATCAGTTCTTCTCTCCGCTCTGTGTTGAAGGCGATGAAGGCCACTTGCGTTTATTCTATCTGATTTGAAATCGCCATAAAATTTTAGGGTTTCTTCCCTTTGTAAGTAACTTTATCATTGGATGTTTTCGTTTTTTTACTGGAGCTGAATTTGGGATTCACAATGGGTATATTTGTTGTCTGCTCTTTGTTGAAGGCGATGACGGCCACTAGGGTTTATTCTATCTGATTTGAAGTCGCCATAAAATTTTAGGGTTTCTTCTCTTTGTAAGTAACTTTATCATTGGATCTTTTCGTTTTTTTTACTGGAGCTGAATTTGGGATTCGCAATGAGTATATTGGTTTGGTCAAAACTCTAATTTTAAAACTGCTACCTTCTCATTTATAGGGTTTGCTCAGGTTTGAGGTTCAAAGTACATAGCAACCTCCCCCCTCCCCCCTCAATTCAGGGATGAAAGGGTGATGAATCCATGAGAAAGAAGGATAATGGCGTAACATGTATACATTTTTGAAATGTGAAAAAAATTTAAATATTAAGATTCATGTATTGTTGCAGTTGTAACATGTAAAGTGTTGTAATTGGTGTAAATTGTTTGCTTTGTTTGAATTTGTAGTGCTGGAATTAGTGAACAGTAATTGTAATTATGTAAATGATCTAAGGTGCCTTTGCAAACTTAGAAGGTGTGATTGTTGTAATGTTCTAATGTTAAATAGTTTCTATTAGACACAGAACTCCCATGTTGAAACTTGCTACAGTGAAATAGTTTGAAATTTCTCAAAATTGTCTCAGACTTTTCAGGTTTGGGGGCAAAATTTGTTAATTACATGGATGATGATAAATTTCAAAAATCTCATTGACTAACAAAAGAGATTTAAAAGAACATGAATGATGATAAATTTTGTAGGAAATTACATTCAACTCTATTTGGCATGTATATTCCCCATGAGTTAGTTCAGTAACGGCTTTTTAAGGAAGGTCATTTCACACAATTATAACTTATATATTGGTATCACATTTTTGTACTAAACAGTCTGTTTTTCATTCATGTGAATGGTGCTGCTTGGATTCTCCGTTCTTTCAAATTTTTGTACTGAATATTCTGTCCCATTTACTCTTGCCATCGCCCAATTTGGCTTTGCGGGCTCGATTTACCTCGATCTCTGGCTTTATGGTGTGAAAGCTTGGGCTTTTTTGATTCCGGGAATTTGTGCAGTGAATTGAAGATATGTGGGCTATCTGGAGCGCGAAACAGCTGTTTTGAAAGGTGCGTTTGCAAATTAGTTTAGATTTTGGTTTAAATTTTGGGTTGTTATGCAGTATAACATATATAACATGATTTATGATTTACGAGCAGTGTTGTTAACATATTCCTATATGTCATATTAGCATAACATAACAGTTGGTTACTTGGTTGTTTTGGTTCATCGTTCAGTTCATTTCAATGTTGTTAGAATTGAAATTAGGTGGTGATTCCAGCACAACTTTTCAAAACCGGAATTATTCTATTTTGGGCTGGTCCTTTTCATGCTATGCTGATCTATTCGTTCTATTTTACATGTATTCCTATTTGGCAAAGTTCTGTAGTATAGTGTGATTTTAGTTTTTCCCATCAATTATGTAGGCACCAATCTTGATTCCAATCGGTATAACATAGAGAATGTCGCTAAACGCGATTTCCTTTGAACTGAGGGGGATCCAGCTGCTTTGGGATATACACAATGAAATAAGCAGTAGCACTAATCCAATGCAAGGTCAGTATAACTTCGTTGTTCAAACTTGGATGGATGTATTATTATTGTTCGGATCATTAACATTATCCTAAGGTTCAGATCATATATATTTCATTATGTGTTTCTTTAATTTTGACTGTTTTATTTGACGTGTGGTTTTTAATGCTTCATTTGGTTGTCTACCTGGAATTGTTTTGTTCAAGATTAGTAGGACTAATTTCTAAATGAAGTTAAATAAGTATCTGTCCTGATATTTGTGTTGACTATACGACTATTTTTTTCTCCATCCAGTTTTGCTAATGGTCACTTTTATTATATTAGCAAGTGACCAATTTTTCATTTTATTGCTTCAATTCATTCAAGAGAGAAGCCTGAAATACTCTATATGTTGCATGGAAAATTACTGCAGTTTTCCTTATCCGAAGAAATAATGTAGTAGCAACAATAACAAAGGGGTTATTCCAAATTCTTTTGGTTGGCACATGAATCGTTTGTTTTGTTCAGCTCTGTTATGACTGTTTCCTCAGTTAAATAAACCACCATCATATCCTTTCTAACTTTCTCGATCGAGGTTTGTTTAGAGCTCAATGACATATTGCATACTCCGGGATTTCAAGGCTTGCTGATCTTTTATGTTGTAAACTGTGATTGCTTCTTTAATTCATTTTACGAAAAAAAATTTGACTTACGAATGCAAGGCTGATGTAACTTCTTCAGTTGTATTTCACTACCTATATAATTGATTGTGATCCATATCATATAAGCTTTTTTTATTCAGGTTTTTCATGAATTTGAAATCAACAATGTTTCCTTGCGTTCAATATCAATAAAGTTATAATGTACTATTGTAAAAGTTCCTTTGCGGTCAACTTACAGAAGTATAAACATGGTGGAACTTATGATTTGTGTGAATATCACTTTAATTGATCATGATTCATTATTCTATGAATTCTCTATTACTTGCATTTTAGACAGTAATTTGTTCTTGCATGCAATTTGTTCTTTTAATTCTACAGGCATGACTTTTCTGTTCTTTTAATTTCTTGCATATGCAAGCAATTTGTTTAAATGCATGCACCATATATTCTTGCATGCAACATATGTTAAGTCTTATATGTTGCATGCATATCACTGAGACGCTAAATTCAGTTTCACCTCAGTTTGCATGCATATTGACTTTTATAACAACATATGCATATAACAAGTGCATGCAACATATTAACTGAAGTGAAACTACAATTTATAACACTTAACATCCTAAATTAACACTTGGCCTCTTAGTCATATTCTATGTTACCCGTCCAAAGTATATATGTTGCATGCATTTAATCCTGGTCTTTGGACATGTCACATATGTATGGAACATATGCAAGCACATGTCACAAACAAATTGCTTGCATATGCAAACAAACAAATTACTTGCTTGCATATGTTGTGTGCATGCAACATATGCACATATTGCATGCAGTTTCACTTCAGTTAACATATATCAAGTGCAGTTTCACTTCAGTTTCACTTTAGTTGCATGCATTTTTGTTATATGCTGCATGCAACATATGTGACATGTGCTTGCATATGTTGCATGCAAATGTGACATGTACAAAGAAAAGGCGTGACAATTTCTTGCATGTAATTCAGCAATTAGTTTTACTTCAGTTAATATTTTTTATGAGTTGGTGACATGTTAATATAGGATTCTAGGGACATGTTGATTTTTTGTTCCTTTAATCCATGGAGACAATACATTTACTGCTGAATTTTAAGCTAATGTGTGCTAACATATGCTTAATTTCATGGATTTCTTTTGAATAGGATTTCGGAACGAAGCCGGACTGCGGCTGAAGCCAAATGAGTGCCTAATCCCAAGGTGATTACAGTCAGATTAATATATAAGTTGGTCATTATATTAATTGTTTATGGTTAATATAGTTGATTGGGCTTAAACATTGAGAGATAGAGATGCGAATCGGAGGCTGAGGAGCATGTTAGTTCAAGCCACCAAAAATTACCATATTCTTCACAATCAGCTTCTCATTGTCATGCAGCAACAAGCACAAACATTTGGTTAGGTGAATTATATTATTAATTTGTAAATAATAGATAGAAATCATTAACTTTTAAAATTATCGATTGTTCGTGAGCCTTTAAAATAATCGATTTTCTGTGCAGTTGGCTTCATGAGTATCAGGCAACTGTCTATTTTTTCCTCCAAGTTTTAAGAGTAATTTTGTTGTGGTTATGATGGTCCTGAGATGAAATTTTTGAGCTATTTGGTTGTATCTGATTTTGGTAATTAGGTTTAGTTTTGTTTCAATATTGATTTCGATGATGTTAATTTGGCTGCAGATGATTTTTTGTGGTCACTTGCTGGTTAGGGTAAAGATTTTGGCAGATAATCAGTAATCCAGCTTGCTTTTTTGGTTTTTTCTGCACAAGTTGATGAATTTCAAGTTTGTTTTCTGCTTTATTGTAACTAGCGAATCTCAATTTAATTGCACATAATAATAATAATAATAATGCATATGTTTAGCTTCAAAGTTGTAAATTTCATATAAATATCAGTTGAAGTTAAAAAATATATTTTTTGTAATGCACATGTTTTACAAAAATATCTGCCTATGTGGTGCATAAGGAAAATCCATATCAATGTATTTTCTGAGATTTTGTTTATTTGCATCTTTAATGCATCATTGTTGACCCTCATACTTATATTGGTGCAACCTAACATTATATAATTCATGCTCAATTTATGATTTTAAGCTGATCAAATAAACATTGCTTTGTTTGTCCCTCTTTTTTCCCCAAATACATCCAGATATTAAAAATTTTAATTCGGGATGCTGACACTTTTTGGTTGGGACTCGGGAAAGTTTGGTATTTGGGTGATGGATTCAGTTGAATTAGGGTTTTCACTTACTGTGTTACAGGGTTCTGTAACAAAGATAAAGGATATTCCTAATTGTATATTTCTACATATATTTCATTAGTATTAGTGAAACCATTTCAGAGTTTCAATCAGCATCGTGAGCTTGCTATGGATTGCTCCTAGGATGGGTTAGCTTTGATCTTTTGTGGGTGATCTTTGATGGCTACAATAATTTTTTAAAATTAGATTATAAAATATCATGTTCTGTTCCTTGGTGTTTCCCCTTTAAAATGAGTAATTTATTATTATGTGGTTTGATATTCTTTTTGTTATGTATTTTGTATAGCTTCAATGGATCTCGTGAAGCTAAATCGCAGTCTCTTGCTTGGGAAAACCATAAGAATAATTTGGTCGCATCTGTATCCATATGCAAGGAACAATGGTATTTGAAACCTTTTTCTGATGGTAAACATGAAATTTTTTTGTTACATGGTCTTTTTTATCAAATTTGTTGCTTTAACTGCGATTTCAAGTTAAGTTTTGTTTTTTTTACTCTTTTGTATGTGAAAAAATCCGATTTATGTACGTAATATTACTCTTTTGCTCTTTCTCTTAAATTGTGCAGATCCTCCAGAGATGTTATGTCCCTCTAGAACATCACAGTCTAATTTGTGCAACTCTATCATCAAACGGTTTAACAAAGCTCCCTCACTGCAAGATATGTAACACAAGCTTAAATTATATTGTCAAAGATATGCAGGCATTAGCAGGAAAAATAAATGTGAACAATACTTTCAAGAGTCAAAATGTTGGATCCAGCCTTCAAGTTTCTTTTAGTAACATCTATCACAAGACCCATATGAAAAATGCTTACATCAAGTTTGCAGACAACAGTGAAATGGCTAAGTACTCCCTTTTCCCCCCATTCTGATGCTACAATATGGCCATCAATCTGGAAATGTATGTAAATAAATGCAACTGGTATTATAATATACCAACCTAGATATTTAGTGTATCTTATAGCCTAAATATTGAAACTAATTTGTATACAAGTATCAAGACTTTGAGTAACAGTCTTCATTCCCATCAAAGTTGATGGTGTTACATTGTAGAAGAAGAACAAGAGAAGAGATCAAATAATGTAAAATGGTTCTCGGATTTCATTAAGGGAAATGCCTTATACACACTCTGAAAATATTTTACCATATACACAACATCCTGTCATATACACCACCCTCTGAAAATACTGGTTGAATGTCGAACTACAGTTTTTATGTGTAGAAAATGATTTTTATGTGTTTATAGTAATGGGTGTTCTTCAAAATATTATTCTGTTTGGGGGTTTGATGAGTTAGACAACACTGGATATGTCTTGGTAGTTCTGTAGCCTTATATTTTTCCTGGAAAATCATGTTGTGTATGGTTGTTAACTTATGAAAATACTGGTTGAATGTTGAACTACAATTTCATACTCTTCTACGATTATCCTTAGGAATATGACCTACACATGAGAGCTAGCAGTGAATTTGACATCAATTCATAATAAACTAATGCATCTATACTTGGAAATATCCATATATTTGTGGTTCTGGTTTTTTATTTTTTATCTTTCATTTTTCAAATACATGTTGATGTGGCTCAAGTTATACATTCTTTTTTGTAGGAGAAGATAGAATCTGCAAATATAGTTAACGAAATCCTTAATCCGGTAGTCGATGAAACTAAAGAAGTGTCATGGCCTCCAAGAGATCCTGAGGCTCTCATAGAGATGCAAAATGTAATTCAAAAGTTGGATATTATCACATAGAAAGGTAGCCTCTCTCCAAGCAATAATATTTTAACTGATTGTTCCATCAGTCTTTAGTATGCTCACCTTGCCACAAGCCGGTGGTTCAACAGTTTTCAGGTAAACTTTGGATGATGCCAATGAGTTCACAGATACCTTTAAAAAAGGAAAATCCCAATGGAACATACAACCTAAAATAAATAGACGGTGCATATAACACCAATGGGGATCATAGATTCACTAAACGTCCACACTCAAGAACATAAATTTGTAGGTACTTATATTACATCATGATGGATGGGAAGCATACAATTAAGCTAACACCGGCATGTAATTAAGCTTGGGAAGATAGGTGGAAACCCATAAACATAGTTATGCATACAAAGGTGTGTACCTTTATTAAGGTTTACAGGTTAAACTTTTGAATGTCATAATTTCCTGTTTGCATTCACTTCATAACACATTCCATTGCACTCATTCTGAATGAAATTGAGCCATTTCCATGGTTTTTTCTTTTCTTTCTTTCTTTGACTAGGAGATGGGCCCTTTACATGGTTGTCATTTACTTTCTTAAGATTCTGAATGTAACGCTGATCTCTTCTAATCTCCATGGAGGATCGCTTCTTCTTGAAAGAATGCTTCTGATTGGTCACGTATCAGAAGCCAACTCTCTGTTCTACAAACAATACCCAAAGTGTATCTCTAGATACACTTACTTCCAGAAATGGAAACAAAATGCGGATAATTTTGTATATAAATCACTAGAGAAACTTAATTCCACATGTAATTCTGCATTGTTGTTAGGTATATATGTATTTTTTAAATCTTACATCACTAGAGAAACTTAATTCCAAATTGAGGACACAAGGAAAATCCAAACTTTTGGTGTAGGGATCTCAGTATATGTTCAGAAAATCCAGGTTATTCTAACTTGATTTTAATTGTAAAATGAAAGGCTAAGAGAAGTACAGAAATAAAAACGAACAACTTAATAGGATTATTAAGTATTAAATGAACTATAAAGCTCATAGAAGTTATGGAGTGCAGACAGCTATAAGAAACTTAATTAACAAATTCTCTGTACCTTCAAAAAATCATCCATGAACTGACAAGAGTTATATAAATTTAAGAAAGTGAAACCCATCAAGCAGCCACATTCCAAAATTTAAGGATGCAATAGAGCATTGGATACAAGGCAAGAGAAAAATTTTCAAAAAATAAATGTCCAAGATATACTTTTAAGTGTCATAGAAATCCAAACACACGCAGAGAAGATTTCAACATAATAAGCAATTTGTTAAATAGAAATTTCCTGAGCAAGACATATTTTGATACCTTGGAAGAGTTGAATATTGATGAATTATCTGTTGTCCATGTTGTTGATTTCTTGTTCTGATAAAAAGGTTTGCTTTATCCTTTTGAATTTTTTTGAAAACCATTTCATAACTAGCAACAATCATTTGAAAATTGTATTCAGTGATTTTCTGTTTGAAAACTGTTTGAAACCCGTTTGAAAACCATTTGAAAAGTTTTGAAAACTGTATTAAGTGATTTTCTGTTAGAAAACCATTTGAAAACTTTTGAAAACTATATTCAAAAAACCATTTGACCTGGGTTAAGAGGGAAACTAACGAGAATAAGGAGATTCACAAATCCATTTGACGATGGCCTCTCGGATTTTGATTTTTGATTTTTGATTTGATGTCATTAGTTTAGATATATGAGGTTCAAATTACTTTTGATGTATGAAATATCATTAGTTTTTTTATGCAGGATCATTCCCACGGACTCATGCCTTTTGAGGTAAACATTCATATTTTCAGTTTATTTTGATTGATGAACCAAATTGAGAAGTACCCATCTTTTAGTTTTGATTATTTTTATTGTTCTTCTATCTTACAGTTACCACAGTTGATTCTAGGAGCAATGGTCTGGAGTGTTTGATGTTAATTTGCTTAATGGATTTGTTTTGTAAAATTACGATGCTAATTTGTTTTTACAGGAGATTGAGGTGGACTTGGATTAATTTGCTCTGTATTTGTTCAATTAATTTTCTGAAAGATTAGGATGACAGGATATTGAGGTGAACTTGATCAATGGATTTGTTAAAGTTACAGACTACTAATTTTTCTCGATTGATATTGCCGAAAGATTTGGATGACAGGATATTGCTCAATGGATTTTGTTTTGTACTATTAGGATGCCAATGGTTTTGATTGAGACTTGAGTGTTGGGATTTGTTTGTAATATTATGATGCTGGAAAAAATGTTGAACAAGTCCTATGTTTACAATTCCTTTTGTACAATCAACCACCTTGAGAAAACTTTTTTTATAATTGCAGCAAAAGATGAGGCTGTTCTTCAACGCTTTCATATAAAAGGTTAGCAATTAAGTCAAAGAAAACAAAAAATTATTTGATAATAAACCATGATCAACAACAGTTTCTATCAATGAAATCTATAAGAAAGAAATTTCTCATTTGTGTGGACCATATGTCTTAGCAGTACCTTCATTTTATTTTGAGAAGTTAGTAGGCATTGCACTCATCTTCTCATTACAATTGAGCTACAGATCAAATTTAGCTTTCATTTACATAAGATTTCTGTAAACCAAGTTTCTTGCTATTGAATCTTCTTGATCCAATGTAAACCAAGAAAGTCAATGTTAATTTGTTCTACGCTGAAGGCGCATGCGTTCGCTAAATTTTTTATGTTAATTTGTTTCGCGTCGAAGGCGTCCGTGCCGAATTTGTTGTTTCCCGCCGAAAGTGTCTACGCTGAATTTGTTGTTCCACGCTGAAGGCGCCCAGGTCGAAGGCGTCCTTGCTGTTAAATATTTTTACGCTAATTTGTTATTCCTTTAAATTTTGGTTGTAGAAATAATTTTTTGGGGAACAAAGATTTCGCGGGGGAAAATCTTAAATGAATCGTGCCCGCGGGCACGGGTATTGACTAGTGTGTGTGTATATATATATATATATATATATATATATAATGGGTAAGTGATGGTGATCCGAACCCCATGGTGGTGAGGGGGGAGTGGGAAAGCTCTCTATTAATCATATTACTGCTGCTAAAGTTTTGAGTCCAGTAGAGGCAAATGTTGGGAATGTGTATGTTGGTACTACGGTTTCGAGGCCTGCAGAGGCGTGTAATAGTGTTGTTGATGGGGAGCCTGTAGAGGTATGTAACACTTCTGAGAGTGAGAATGTTGTCGCGAGGGTCGTCGATGTTGAAGCTTGGGCTCAGCGAGCTATCTATAAAGCTGTAGGTGAGGGTGCTAGCGTTAATAAGCACGCTTGTGTGCTGGCTGCGACCAGCGGGGAGGAACTGTGTAATGAAGAGAGGGGGCCCTGTTAAGAAAGGCGAAGATGCCATTGTTAAAGCTACAGGGGATGAAGCCGCTGTTAAGGCTAAAACTTGTGAGCTGGCTGCGACCAGCGGGGAGAAACTGTGTAATGAAGAGGGGGACCCTGTAGAGAAAGGCGAAGAGGCCATTGTTAAAGCTACAGGGGATGAAGCTGCTGTTAAGGCTAAAACTTGTGAGCTGGCTACGCCCAGCAGTGGAAAAGATTGTAATAGGGAGGGATATACTGAGGCGGTACATGGAGCTGAACTGCTGAAGCACACACATGGTGCTACTCCAAGAGAAACTGCTGGCAAAGATAGAATGTCGGAGGAATTTTTCCGGGATGCAGATAATCTGGAGTCCTCCCAATGGAAGTCCACTAAAGGTTTTGAATTGTACAGCAATAGCTATGAGCTAGCCAAGGCTAGTAATGTGAGGGCGATTGACGGCCCGTGTAATCTTAATAATACAATGGGCGGGGATGGGTCGGGGATTTTGGTGCAGGACCCGGGGGTTAAGGCGCTCGCCTCACCCTCACCTAACACTAAGGATGTCTCCCAAGTCAGTAGCTCTAGGGTCTACGTCAACAACCCATTTAACATCTTGGGGGGGGGGAAATACCTCGCGTCTAGGGGCATCGCTGATCGACGACTCAAATGATGCCATAGGTTCCGATAATGAACCCGATGATATGACCATTATTAATGAACTTTGGTACGAGGAGCAAGAGAAGTTGAAGCAAAAGAGCAAGGAACGGAAAGGCCCCAAGCCTATGAGGAAGGGTCAGGCTTCGCCTAAGGGCATTCGTAAAAGTTCGAGGATAAATAAGGATGTTGAGCATCCTCCTCCCCCCTCTTAAATGACCTTGTTCATTTGGAATACTCGGGGACTTAATAGCGTAGCTAGACGGAATGAACTCAAAGTCCGTATGCGTGATCTTAAGCCTTCTTTGGTGGGTCTTCTTGAAACTAAGGTGGTTGATGAGAATTCTCACCGTATTCTCAAGTGCTTTCCCAAGAACTGGGGTTCTTTTAGTAACCACTGCTCTCATCGTAATGGCCGTATTGTGATCATGTACAACCCCGACATATGGAAGGGTGTGGTTGATGGGGTTTCGGCTCAACATATCTCTTTAAAATGCATCAATACTGTGGGTTTCACCATGATGGTGACTATCGTTTATGCGTTCAATTCTTACCAAGATCGTAGAACCCTTTGGGCTGATATTGTGGACTCTGCTGCCAAATATTCTGGCCTCCCCTGGATTATTGGGGGAGACTTCAATTGCGTTAGATATGCTATGGATAAAGTTGGGGGTAGATTGATCGATGGGCGTATGGTTGATGAGTTCAATGATTGCATCAATGCCAGCGCTCTCATGGAGCTCAAAACTGTTGGTAACACCTTGAGCTGGAATAATCGTAGTATTGGGCAGCAGCGCATTTCTGTCACCCTGGACCGATCTTTTTGCAACAGCTCCTGGATGGATGTGCTTACTGCTTCATATTGTGAATACATTGCTGGTGGTACAAGCGATCATTCCATTCTGATTATTCACACTCACCAAAAGGGGGGGGTCTGATCCCAAGCCTTTCAAATTTTTTAATGCCTGGCATAGCAGTCCCGATTATCTGAATGTGCTTAAAGATCACTGGAACTTTAGAGCGAATGGTTGCCCGATGATTCGCCTGGTGGCTAAGCTCAAAAATCTGAAAATGGGGCTTAAGCGTTTTGGAGCGTCTTTCCGTGATGCGAATGATGTTGCAAAAATTCGCGCCAATCTCGCTTTTATTCAATATGACCCTAATCTAAACTTCTGTGTTGAGATGCAAAAAAGAGAACGTACCTTAATAAGTCAGTTGGCTGAGGATATGGATATTGAGGAGTCTAATCTTAGGCAGAAAAGTAGACAAGATTGGTTACATCTTGGGGATCGTAATTCCAGATTCTTCTATACAGCCATGAGGGCTAGGCAGAGCCACAATAATTTTGCGCATCTCATCTCCGCCAATGGCTCTAGTATCAATACCATAGATATGCTCAAATCTGAGGCCCCTGGGTTTTATTCTAATCTCTACAATCAGACGGACTATTGGAGGGTTTTTCGATGTCTTACTCCTAAAAGACTGCTTACCAAAAATGCTGCTGATTGGGTTGAGAGACCGGTGCTTCCTGATGAAGTTAAAAAAGCTGTTTTTCAAATTGGGGTTGACAAGGCCCCTGGTCCTGATGGCTACAATGGGTTCTTCTATCAAAACTCGTGGGATGTCATTGGGGGTGATGTCACCTTAGCTGTTCTCAATTTCTTCAAAACCGGGAAGATGTATAGACAGATTAATCACACTTTTCTTACTCTCATTCCTAATAGTATCAATGCTTCTGATCTGGGGGATTATAGACCGATATCCTGCTGTAATGTATTATACAAGATCATTAGCAAAATTCTTTGCAATCGGCTTAAGAGAGCGGTTATTGAGCTTATATCCCCCAACCAATCGGCCTTTCTCCAAGATCGTCTCCTTGCTGATTGTGCTCTTCTTGCCCATGAACATATTCGGGGTTTTAATAATCCTATGGGAGGCCGCGCCTGTCTCAAGCTTGACTTGCGCAAAGCTTTTGATAGTGTTAACAGAGAATTTATATACGTCATGCTTCACCAGATGGGTTTCAAGCACAAATTTATCAGTTGGATCTGTGAATGCATCTCTACCCCTTCTTTCTCTGTCATGTTTAATGGTTCCCCCTATGGTATGTTCCAATCTAATAGGGGCCTCAGGCAGGGTGATCCTCTATCCCCCTATCTCTTTGTGATTGTCATGGATGCTTTCTCATTGCTTATGGCGAGGGCCAATACCATGCGCAGCATCATGCCTATGAAAAGAGTTGGGGCTGTCACCCATCTTCTCTTTGCGGATGACTTACTGGTTTTCTGTCGGGCAAATCCTAAATCTTTTGAGGGTCTGAGGGATCTTCTCTCTGTTTTCAAGTCTTATTCTGGGCTTGAGGTGAATTGGAATAAAAGTGATGGTATTTTCAGCAAAGGTGCTAGGGGGCCTGGAGGCCTTGCTGACATTCTGGGCATCCGCAGAGTGCAATCTTTATCTACGTACTTGGGGCTCCCTCTCTCTACTAAATATCCTAACGCTGATATGTATGGCCGCTTGGTTGACAGATGCAAAAGCAGATTGCAGGGATGGTCCTCGTCCCTTTTATCCATTGCAGGGCGAATTGAGCTTGTTAAATCAGTTATCTATTGCATGGTTGGGTTTTGGATGCAAGCCTTTAAAATTCCAAAGTCCGTTCTTAACTCGCTCACCTCCATGTGCAGAAATTTTATATGGGGGAAAAACCATCTTTGGGCCTGGAATGACATGTGTGCCCCTAAGCAGGAAGGGGGGGTGGGGATCAGAAGCTTCTCAGATTTAAACAAAGCATATGGTATTAAACTCACATGGCGCATGCTTACTCATAAGGGTATCTGGGCTTCTTATATGAGGAACCATTACACTAGTAATATGGGGTTCTTCTTGGCCAAATCTCATCCTATGCAGTCTGGAACCTGGAAGTTTCTCCTTCGCTGTCGTGAATACACCAAAAAACTTACCAAACGCAATGTTAGAGATGGCTCTTCTACGCTCTTCTGGTATGACAATTGGCTCCCTTGTGGCCCCCTTTGTGACTCTTATGTTGTCCCTGTTGGGGAAGAGCAGAGCAGGGTTAGTGACTATTGGGCGAATGGGGGTTGGATGGTCTGTAGCTCTCTCCTTCCTATCTGGCATATTATTAATACGGTCACCTTGACCGTGGGCAGTGATTCTTGGGCCTGGGTTTCCAAAACCCCTTCTCTTCGCAATGCATGGGATGGTTCTCATGCCATAAAGCCACTCTTTCCCTATTACAAGGTGGTCTGGTTTCAGGGGCACATCCCTAAGATGGCTATCACTCTATTACGAGCTTTTCATGGAAAATTGCTCACCCGTGATAAGCTCGTGCAATGGGGAGTGCCTACCTCACCCTACTGTGTTTTATGTGCTGATAATATTCATGAAAGCATGGATCATATATTTTTTGATTGCCCCTATACTAATTACCTCCTCTGCAGGAGTTTCCTTAAATTGGGGGTCACAACTCCCTTTCCCTCTACCCTGGCTGGTGTGGGCGACCTGATACTCACTCTTTTTCATGGGAAGAACAACGTAGGAAGATTCGCCAAAGTTGTTTTGGCTATGATGACTTGGCACATCTGGCAAGAGAGGAACAGAAGGATCTTTGAAGGGAGAAATCAGATGCAGACTCTCCTTTTTGAGAAAATTGCTGACGATGTCAGAATCGCCCTGAGGAAAACTGAGTGGGACCGTGATGACGATATGGTGGCCCTTTCAAATTGGGGCCTGGTTGACTAGCTTGACTATCATGTATGTTTTTGATTCTTATTTGACCCTACGGATAGCGGAAGGTGTCATGTATCTGTTGGGATGAGGGCGCCTGTGCTCTTGACCCAAAGTTACACACATCCTTCTTCCATCCATGAGCGTCTTGTATTTTTTTCATATGACTCAATAAAGATAAAGCATATTCTCCAAAAAAAATATATATATATAATGGGTAAAATGTCGAGCGTGTTATGCGGAGAGGGCGATTCCGGTGACCCACCGGAAGCGATCGGAGGCAAGACTCAAAATGCTATTGGGGATGTTGGCCTGCGTGATGGGGATAAGGATGGATCTGTAGCGGGGATTGGAGGCCACCGTGTGGCGTGGGCTGGAGGCAAAACTAGATCTGCTGCGGGGTTTGATCATGTCTCTCACAAGGTAGGGTTTCAACGTGGGGGCGGCGCGGGTTCCTTTTATAGGGATCGAGTTCAGAGGATTTCGTCTCGGCATGGGGAGACGTCGGTGCCCCATGCGGCGCCTGATAAAGACGGCTGGCTTGTTGTGCGTAGAAGGGGAAGTTCGTCGAGAGTGGGTGTTCCGAAGAAGGAGACACATCATTTTGTTGGTCGGGGATTTGCAGGCAAGGGTTCTCGGCCTCCCCTTGGCCCTGTTCTGCCTCGTCGGCGCGACCCCCCCATATGGCTGCTAAAATGCCTGAAAGACCTTCTTTGCAATTCAATTTATCTGCTGCTAAGCAGTCTTGGTCAGATATTTGTGCTAATCGTAGAAAATACGGGGATTCTTTAGGCATGACCCATGTCCCCCCTCAGTCTCGAGAGGATGGATCTATTTTTGCTAAGTACCCTGTCGATCTTGTGCTTCGGGGGCTGAGAATTGGAAGAACACAATTGTTGGCTATGTATTGGGTGAGATTCCTTACTACTCTCAAATCGTCGCTTGGATGGAAAACTCTGGAAGCCTAAGAAGAGAGTGCAGATTTACAGCAAGGAAAAGGGGGTTTTTACTTCAGATTTGAATCCGCTGAGGAGTGTGACAGGATTCTGGATGGCGGGCCATGGCTCTTTGACAGTCGCCTAGTGGTCCTCAAGAGATGGAGCCTTTACTTGCAACATGATCGGGATATTCTGACTTCCGTGCCCGTGTGGGTGCAATTGCATGGAGTGCCGCTTTTCATGTGGAATCTGGAGGGGTTTAATATTATCTCGTCTGTTATTGGAACTCTGTTGTGTCTTGTTCGGGCGACGGCTTATCTAGAGATAATCTCCTATGCGAGATGTTTAATAGAAGTGGATGCCTCTACCCCTCTAGTCCCATCATTTAATGTTGTGATGGATGATGGATCGCTTGTTTCCATTACTACTAAATATGAAGGCACCCCCCTCGATGCAGTCACTGTGTCTGTTTTGGCCACACGGATGCGCAATGCCCATCGACCGTAAAGCTCCCTTCAATCCAAGTGGTCCCTAATGAGAAGGAATATTTGATTATTCCCACGTCTTCTGAGGAGCTGTTGAATCCTGATGGGAGTGGGGGTGGTGGGGAGCATGTTGAGGCTTTCTCTGCATTTAACGGCCTTGCTCCCCCAGTACTGCAGTAGGTGCCAGTCGATTGTAATGTGCAACAGGTGGCAGATGACAGTATTGTGCAGCAGGAGGCTAGTAACGAGCAGTAGGAGACCATTGCAGGTAATCGATCCGGTATTTTTCTTCCAAATGCTTCCATTGTTAAGGAGCAGTTGGTGATCGATTCCCAGTTGCTTGGAATTTCTTCGAACCTGGCATCGGGCTCTAAGGTCCTGCCTCTACCTAATGGTACTGTTAAGTCTTGGCCGGGCCCTCCTATGTGCGAGCAGGGCTCATCTAGCTGTGCTATTGGCAGCAACACAGTGCCGCAAATTCCCTCAGTGCAAATGCTCCCTCTCCCTTCACTGATTGATGATTCTGATATTGATGGTGTTGACAAAATTCCTGATTGCCTTGCCAATGATAACCCTGAGTGGGAGATGGAAGTGGAGGAGCAAGTAAGACATAAACTGGAAATCAAAGCGGGGAAGAGAAAGGCCGGTTCAAGCTCTTTGACATCGAGCAGGCGAAGCACTAGGTCCCAGGTTTCATTGGAGTGCAGTGGCCTGGAGCGTAAGTAAACTAATCTTGATCAATGACTGTCTTCTATTGGAATACCCGGGGTCTCAATAACCTAGTTCGTAAGAGGGACTTGATGAATAGAATTAATAAAGTTAATCCATCGGCTATTATCTTGCTCGAGACGAAGCTTAAATCTTCGGCGGATTCAAATAAATTTGGCATCCCAAAATCTTGGGTTTCTTTTGATAATTTCAGTTTGGTTCCTGGGGGGCGTATCTTGATGGGGTTCAATCCCTCGATTTGGAAGACCACTCTCTTGTCTTGCTCCGATCAGCACGTTACAGTTTGTTGCTCCAATTTGGGTGGGTTTAATTGCTATATTACGGGGGTGTATGCTAGAAATACAATATTGGAGAGGAAAGGATTATGGAAATGCATGGAGGCTGATGCTGCGTCGATTGGTAATGCTTCTTGGTTGCTGGGTGTCGATTTCAATAGTGTTCTGTTTACTAAAGATAAAGTGGGGGGGAGAAAACTTGATGAATCTATGGTCCAGGACTTTAATGAATGTATCTTAAGGTGCTCGATTCAGGAGCTCAAGAGCTTGATGAATCTATGGTCCAGGACTTTAATGAATGTATCTTAAGGTGCTCGATTCAGGAGCTCAAGAGCACGGGGAATAGTTTGAGTTGGTGTAATAACAGGATCAGAAAGGATAAAATTACGGCCAGATTGGATCGAGTATTTTGTAATCCGGCCTGGGTTAACATGCTGGCTGATACTTTCACTGAGTATTTGGATCCTATAACTAGCGACCATTCTCCTATGGTTGTGTACCTTCATCCTCAATCCCCTTCTTTTCCTAAGCCCTTTAAATTTTTTAACTACTGGATTCATTGTCCATGTTATTTGGAGGTTGTTGAATTGGGCTGGAAGGATCAGATTCAGGGTACACCAATGTACCGACTAACTCAGAAGTTAAAAAGGTTGAAGCCTTTGCTTCGGTCCTGGTCTGGCGAGCACCATGCTGGCAAGCTTGTGTCTATTTGTAGAATGAAACTTGAAGCCATAAGAAAGGACCCCTGTTTCCATTCAACTATTTCACTTCAACACAAGGAGCAAAATCTCATTAAAGAGTTGGTGACGGCACTGAAGCTTGAGGAAGATATGTTTAGACAGAAAAGTCGTCAAGACTGGCTTCACTTGGTGGACAGGAACACGAAATTCTTCTACAATGCTATGAAAGCTAGGGTTTGTCGCAATAATCTTAGCCATTTAGTTGATGTGAATGGGCAGCAGAATAGATCATATGAGGGCCTGATGAAAGAGGCTCCCTCTTTCTATGAAGACTTATACAACCAGAATCACTATTTGAAGATATTCCCAAAGATTGTTCCCAAACGGATTTTGACGACTGATTCATCGGCTTGGCTAAGCAGGAGGGTCTCTGATGCTGAGATTAAAGCTGCAGTATTTCAGATTGGATCGGATAAGGCACCGGGGCCGGATGGTTACAATGGTTTATTTTTTCAACACAACTGGAGCCTAATTGTAGATGAGGTAATCTTAGCCATTAAATCTTTTTTTAGAACGGGTACCCTCCTAAAGCTTGTCAATCATACCTTTCTTACCCTTGTACCCAAAAATGCTAATGCTTCCTCCTTAAGTGATTATAGACCCATTGCCTGTTGCAATGTGCTCTATAAGATTATCAGCAAAATCATTTGCAACAGGCTGAAGGAGGTGATCCATGAGCTGATTTCTCCGAATCAGACAGCTTTTCTAAAGGGGAGGCTACTATCTGACAGTACTATTATTGCTCACGAGCAGATCAGAGATTTTAGCAATACTATGGGGGGAGAGCTTGTCTGAAACTGGATCTGAGGAAAGCGTTTAATAGTGTGAATCGGGAATTCATCATTCATTTCTTGCATATGCTGGGTTTTCCGGATATCTTTGTACGGTGGATCAAAGAGTGCATCTCTACCCCTACTTTCTCAGTCTTGATCAATGGTTCACCTTTTGGTTATTTTAACGGTAACAGAGGTATTCGTCAAGGGGACCCACTTTCTCCCTATTTATTTGTGATTACTATGGAGGCTTTCTCTATCCTCATGGCTAAGGATATTAATATGGGTAAAATCAATCCTATGAGACGCTCGGGTACTATATCCCATCTATTGTTTGCTAATGATCTTCTTCTTTTTTGTCGAGCAAACAAAAGATCTTTTTTGGAAATCAGGAATTTGTTGACAGATTTCTCCCTTCTTACTGGGCTGCATGTAAATTGGGATAAGAGTGCTGGATTGTTCAGTAAAGGGGTCAATAACAAGAATGCTTTGGCAGATTTATTGGGGATCAAGATGTCAACAACTATCACTACCGATCTGGGTTTGCCCCTTTCTTCTAAGTATCCCAAGACTACAAACTTTGGCAAATTGTTAGACAAGTGCAAGAAGAGGTTGATGAGCTGGAGTTCATCATTGCTTTCTGTTGCAGGACATATAGAGCTGGTCAGAACGGTCATATAGGGGATTGTCACTTTCTGGATGCATGCGTACCACATCCCTGCAAGCATCTTAAGGTCCATCTCCTCAACTTGTAGGCATTTTATTTTGGGATCCTCTAGGGCCTGGTCTTTGTTGAGTATTGGAATCCCTGGATTTGGTTTTGGATGATGAGCAAACATAAATAATTCGTGAACTAACAATTTGTGAGCGCAGTAATGGAGATCGTCGCCAAAATACCACGTACAACAAAAACGACGTCTCAAGACTTCTCAATATGCGTGATCGTGTGCCTGGAGCTTCATTGAAGCTCAAGGAGCAATATTGAAGTCAAGAGGAATGAAGATTGAAGCTTTGAAGACGGCTCGTAAGGTTTATTTTATAGTCTTCTAGCTTCATAGATTAGAATGTTAAGCCTTGAGTAGGACTTACCTTATAACCTTCATTTCGCTCATATCTTAGAGCTAGGATTATCATAAAAGCCATTAGAAACTTTCCCGAAGCCTATCGCTCTTTCCCTCGGCTTCGAGTGCATGTTAGTTGGTTCATGAAGGGTCACCAACCGACTAGATGACGATCTAGTCGGTCGGCAACTCTACTTGAACCGACTAGTTTGCCTTCTCTAATTCAGCTCTTTCTATGACTACAGTTAGTCGGTCAAAGAAGAGTCACCGACCGACTAGATGACGATTTAGTCGGTCAGTAATCCTTCTTAGACCGACTAGTTGTGTTCAGTCTTTTTCAGCCTGAGCTACTGTTTCGAGTTAGTCGGTCAAAGAACGTTTACCGACCGACTAGTTGAGAAACTAGTCGGTCAGCATTTGTTCTTAAACCGACTAAGTCATCTTGAAGTCAACCTATTCCTTTTCCATGTTAGTCGGTCCAAGAACATTCACCGACCGACTAGTTGAGAAACTAGTCGGTCGGCAAGTCTTCTTAGACCGACTAGTTGTCATCACCTGTACTTCGACCTTTTGGCTGTTCAACCGTTAGTCGGTCTACGTTATATCACCGACCGACTAGTTGATGAACTAGTCGGTCAGTGATCCTTCTTTGACCGACTAGTCTGGTTCAGAAAAGAGCCGTTGGGATCTTTTTGAACGCGTTTTTCCTTGCCCCTATAAATAGAATCCTGATTCATTTCTTGAAGGGGTTAAGCAACATATTGGAGATATTTTCAGATCAAAAGAGAAGAGCAATCAACTCTATTTCCAAGCTCTCTCTTCTCACAAGAATCTCTCCCTCAAGTTCTTGAGTCCTAAATCCTCAAGAGAGATTCTCTCCATTGTGAGCCATTCAAGCTAGAAGCTTGATTCTAGGTCACCATCTCCACCCTAGGCTTCCATTGCTGGTCATCTTCTTGAAGCTAGGGTTTGGTGACTCTTCCTCCATCAAAATCCTCTTTGCCCTAATTTGGTAAGAATTCTCAAGGCATAGGTATTTTGTTGGTAAGCATTTCATTTCAGTTATATTTGAATTGTATACTCTCGGTTGTGAGAGGTTTTGCGTGATCCCGGGTTGTGGGAGTCACGGTCATCGATTGTAGGTCGATTGCACTTGTGAGGTTTTCGCAAGTGTTCATATTGGAAATCTTGGGTTAGAGGTTTTCTAACTCAAGTATCCGGAAGGGATCCGGGTGGTTGGGACGTAGGATCACCGGGAACAAGTCGGGGAGACTTGGGTGGATCCGAACCCATTAAACCATTGTGTTTGCGTTTGCATTATTTCTTGATTGTAGTTATTCTGCATCGTTGTTTGTTAATTGCACGATAATTAGGAATAACACTCCTTATTATTTAAAAGTACTATTCACCCCCCCTCTACTACATGTGCAGTAGCTTCCCAGGGCACTACAATTGGTATCAGAGCCAAGGTTAAAGCTACAAGTTCAAAGCTATGACGAACAACGACTACAACGTCTTCAAGAACCGCGATGGAGCTTCTTCAGTTATGGAAGGACTATCCTCAGTCAGGCCTCCACACTTCAACGGTACCAACTATGGGTACTGGAAATGCCGGATGCAAATTTTCCTCCGGAGCGCTTCACTATGGAGAGCCACCATGACGGAGTATGTCGAGCCTTCCGAAGAAGATTTCGCGAAGTGGACTCCCGCGGAGGTCGCCGCGGAAGTAACCAATGCCAAGGCAATGAATGCCTTGAATTGTGCGTTGGAGCCCGAGGACTTCAACAAGATATGCACATGTAAGAGTGCATATCAAATATGGAACCAACTCCTCATATTGCACGAAGGATCGAGTACGGTAAAAGATTCTAAACTCGTCGTTGCTAATAAAGAATTTGAGTTGTTTCATATGGAGCAGGGCGAAACCATGAAGGAATATTACGCTCGCTTCGTGGATATATCAAACGACTTGGAAGCTCTTGGGAAGGTCTATACCCAAAAGGAGAAAGTCGCGAAGATTATCGACGGTCTTCCATCATGTTGGGAAAAGCGTACCTTCGCCATCGAGGAAGGTAATGACATGAATAAATATACCGTCGTACAACTAATGGGTACCTTGTTGTCTTACGAGGTACGCAAGGATAGTAAGATCCGAATGAAGGAAAAGATGAAAGCGTACTTGAAGCAATATGAGCCAAAGAAAAAGGCGATTGCCTTCAAGACCGCTCCATCTACCGATGATGAAGAATCGGAAGACGAATTGGACATGGAATCCATTGCCCGTATGGCAAGGAAGTTCGATCGATTCCTCCGATAAGGTATATCTTTGAATAAATCTAAAGTTAGTTCGACTAATGCTTCTACTCCCATGTGTTATAAATGCAACAAGCCAGGACACATCAAACCGGATTGTCCTCTCTACAAACACAAGGAGAAGGGGAAAGCATCAAAGTACGACAAGTCGAGAAAGTACAAGAAAGGACTTGTTGGCACATTCACCGACTCATAAGAGGATTCCTCAAATGGAGAGTCGGATGATGGAAGAGTGGAGAAAGCAAAACTCTTCTTCATGGCTAATGAGGCAAAAGATCGAAAGTCCTCCTTCGATGATAGCAAGGATGAAAGCGAGGATGGTAGCGAGGAGGAAAGCGGAGAACCTACTATTGATGAAATGAGGTTAGCAAACCAAGAAATTTGGTCTAAATTTACTAAATTAGTAGATCGATATAACAAGACCAAAGATGAACTTGTCAACCTCCAAACCTCTCCTAAGTCTACCATCACCAACAATGACACCATTGTTGAGACACTCGCCAATGAGAAAGCAAGTTTGCTTAATCATAATGGCTTGTTGAGAAATGAGGTGAAGTCCCTCAAATCTCAACTTGAGCATGTTCGTGTTGAGGATTCGGATGAACATGTGATAGCGGATTTGACGTCTCAAAACTCAACTTTGAGTATTGAGAATAAGAATCTCAAATCACGTGTTTATGCACTCACATCGCAAGTATCCACTTTGGATGCTTCTTTGCATTCTCTCAAAGAGAAGTATGAGTGCACGTTAGGCCGTATCAATGATTTCAATAAAGGTAAGGGCCATTTGGATAATATCCTAAATGACTTACTTCCGGCCAAACACCACATTGGCTTGGGGTATAAGATGGGAGACTCATCCAAATCGCCTACCACCTTGTTAGGCCGACATCCGATGCCTCGACGAGTGGGAGCAAACACCCCATTGGTAGTTCTCCTACCAATAGTGCTTCCACTTCGTACACACCCCCGATTGGAAAGAAACCCACTTTGGGTAGACCTCCAAAGAGGGGTCATGCATTTTTGTACTCACATGCTATGCCACGTAGGAACACACATCCTACTCCACCGGTGCATGCAAATGTTAGTGATGATTTTTATACTCCGCACCCACGAGCACGTGCACGTAATCATGCTCATGCACATCCTAATGCTTATGTTCAAACATCTCATCAACATGTGCATGCCTACTCTCATAATCATCCTCATGCATACACACCTCATGCTTATCCACGTATGTATGCTACACCACATCATGGATCTCATGCTCATCATAATGCTATTGCTAGATCTCATGCTCCTAGGCCACATGAACCACATAGAAATCAACCTTTTGTGCATGCAACCACTAGGAAGAGGATTCCCAAAATGTACACTATTTGGGGTCCCAAGAACACTAGCGATGATCTATGAATGTTTATGTGAAATCATATATTAATGATGTTATTTTGAATGATGATTATGTTGGGAAGTCAAGTTCATCTTGGACTTGGTTTCCGAAGGGTTAGTTCCTTTAACCTTTCAAAGCTTGGTACCATGAGTTTATGATCATGTTATGGGTACCAAGGCATTTGCTTATAAAGTTGATTTTGATTACATTAACTCATGGGTTACAATTATTTTAATTTCGTATTTCAAATTTGTTGTCTAACCCATTGGATCCAAAAGGGTTTTTGGATACCAAAATGAAGTTTTCTAGGTTCAATCCACCGTGGGATACCAACCCTACCAACTCCTCGATTTGCGAAGACTTTCATTCAAACGGAGTTGATGGTGCTTAGGTAATGCACCAATGTAGGGGGAGCTTAATGTTGTAAGTATAATATTACATTTGGTATCCATGAGGGTTGAATGCATGCTTGGTTAAAATCTATTTCTTTACATTGGTATCATTTTGTTTCTCCTAGCATGATAGAATTGTGAATGCCATAAATGCTTTGAAATTCTTATCTATTTTTGGCATGACATGTTTTAAAAGTTATTATGATGATTTTCGTATTACTTTTATCACCTTGTCACTTCTCATCGCACACTTCACTTAGTTTTGATGTGCTTTTACTTTATGTTCATTTTCGATCGATATTGTGACATTTGATATTCTATGATGTGCACCGCTCTTCTGATGGATCATTCCTTTGTGCACATTTTATGTATGTCTCTGATATTGATTTCGTCGCTCGACGATTTATTTTGATTCAATAGCTTTAGTTGTATGAAAACATAGAATTGTTTTCCATGCACTAAGATAGCTATAAATGTTGATATTGAAGAGTAAATTCATTTCATCAATAAGTGAATCTACATTTGATATTTTGATGATTTAAGTTTTCAATTTTCGACTATGGTCTCATTGACACGCTTTGATTTTATTCGAATTTTATTTTGGTGTCATATGAAACGTGGTCGTATTCTTAGACTCCCATGCTTAATGTATTATTTGGCAATGATTTATTGACATTGGCTTCCTCCCGCTCTTTTTGGATTATGCCAAAGGGGGAGAGATATAATAATGGCATTAATGGCATGTGCTAAATGATAATTTACCATGAATCTAATTTGATATGTTAGATTCAGGAGGAGTTAAGATATAAAATTTCAAATATTGGATTTGAATCTTTACTTTCATCGTCTGCTTGATGTATGTGCTTATTATTTCATATGGAACTAATGTGTCATCAATGCAGGGGGAGTAAGTATATTCCATTTAGTACACTATTATTGATTATTATTTATGTTGGTTTGTCATCACCAAAAAGGGAGAGAATGTTGAGTATTGGAATCCCTGGATTTGGTTTTGGATGATGAGCAAACATAAATAATTCGTGAACTAACAATTTGTGAGCGCAGTAATGGAGATCGTCGCCAAAATACCACGTACAACAAAAACGACGTCTCAAGACTTCTCAATATGCGTGATCATGTGCCTGGAGCTTCGTTGAAGCTCAAGGAGCAATATTGAAGTCAAGAGGAATGAAGATTGAAGCTTTGAAGACGGCTCGTAAGGTTTATTTTATAGTCTTCTAGCTTCATAGATTAGAATGTTAAGCCTTGAGTAGGACTTACCTTATAACCTTCATTTCGCTCATATCTTAGAGCTAGGATTATCATAAAAGCCATTAGAAACTTTCTCGAAGCCTATCGCTCTTTCCCTCGGCTTCGAGTGCATGTTAGTTGGTTCATGAAGGGTCACCAACCGACTAGATGACGATCTAGTCGGTCGGCAACTCTACTTGAACCGACTAGTTTGCCTTCTCTAATTCAGCTCTTTCTATGACTACAGTTAGTCGGTCAAAGAAGAGTCACCGACCGACTAGATGACGATTTAGTCGGTTAGTAATCCTTCTTAGACCGACTAGTTGTGTTCAGTCTTTTTCAGCCTGAGCTACTGTTTCGAGTTAGTCGGTCAAAGAACGTTTACCGACCGACTAGTTGAGAAACTAGTCGGTCAGCATTTGTTCTTAAACCGACTAAGTCATCTTGAAGTCAACCTATTCCTTTTCCACGTTAGTCGGTCCAAGAACATTCATCGACCGACTAGTTGAGAAACTAGTCGGTCGGCAAGTCTTCTTAGACCGACTAGTTGTCATCACCTGTACTTCGACCTTTTGGCTGTTCAACCGTTAGTCGGTCTACGTTATATCACCGACCGACTAGTTGATGAACTAGTCGGTCAGTGATCCTTCTTTGACCGACTAGTCTGGTTCAGAAAAGAGCCGTTGGGATCTTTTTGAACGCGTTTTTCCTTGCCCCTATAAATAGAATCCTGATTCATTTCTTGAAGGGGTTAAGCAACATATTGGAGATATTTTCAGATCAAAAGAGAAGAGCAATCAACTCTATTTCCAAGCTCTCTCTTCTCACAAGAATCTCTCCCTCAAGTTCTTGAGTCCTAAATCCTCAAGAGAGATTCTCTCCATTGTGAGCCATTCAAGCTAGAAGCTTGATTCTAGGTCACCATCTCCACCCTAGGCTTCCATTGCTGGTCATCTTCTTGAAGCTAGGGTTTGGTGACTCTTCCTCCATCAAAATCCTCTTTGCCCTAATTTGGTAAGAATTCTCAAGGCATAGGTATTTTGTTGGTAAGCATTTCATTTCAGTTATATTTGAATTGTATACTCTCGGTTGTGAGAGGTTTTGTGTGATCCCGGGTTGTGGAAGTCACGGTCATCGATTGTAGGTCGATTGCACTTGTGAGGTTTTCGCAAGTGTTCATATTGGAAATCTTGGGTTAGAGGTTTTCTAACTCAAGTATCCGGAAGGGATCCGGGTGGTTGGGACGTAGGATCACCGGGAACAAGTCGGGGAGACTTGGGTGGATCCGAACCCATTAAACCATTGTGTTTGCGTTTGCATTATTTCTTGATTGTAGTTATTCCGCATCGTTGTTTGTTAATTGCACGATAATTAGGAATAACACTCCTTATTATTTAAAAGTACTATTCACCCCCCCCCCCCCTCTACTACATGTGCAGTAGCTTCCCAGGGCACTACAGTCTTGGCCTGATATCTGTAAGCCTAAGGCTGAAGGGGGTGTGGGCCTTAGACTGTTGTCTGATCTGAATGATGCGGCAGGGGTGAGGCTCACTTGGAGATATCTCTCATCTAATAACTCTTGGTCCGAATATATGAAGGCGCGCTATGGTGCCACTGGCGGGTTCTATGCGGCCACTGGGATGCTGAAGCATTCGGGCACATGGAAAAGAATGTTAAGATGCCGACCAATCTCTCAGACTTTGATCCGTCATAAAGTGAGAGATGGGAACTCTACATTGTTCAGGGAGGATTATTGGTTAGATGCTGGGCCGTTAAAACATAGCTTCTCAATTCCCCCTGGTGCCGAATGCCGAAGTGTCAGCTCCTATTGGAACCAAGGTTGGAGTGCGGATCCATCTTTAGACCCTGTGCGGCATTTGTTACCTGCTGTTCGGTTATCTCCTGGTGCTGATGGGTGGAGCTGGATCCCAGGGGAGAAATTCAGTTTTAAGCAAGCTTGGCAGGGAGTTAGGCAGCGAGGTATTTCTTTCCCCTTCCACAAACTGGTCTGGTATAATCATCATATCCCGAAAAATGTCTATTACTCTCCTTCGTGCTTTTCGTGGTAAATTGCTGACTAGGGATGTGATTAAAAGTTGGGGCGTTAACACTCCAGTCCATTGCGTTTTATGTGAGGATAACAGTGAAGAAACTATTGACCATCTGTTCTTCAATTGTGGCTACTCCTGCTACATTTTGCGCAGGACCTTACTTAAACTATGTGCGGCTCCTTCCATTACCCCCACTCTGACTGAGGTGGGGAATATGTATCTTACTCAATTTGCGGATAAAAGCCCAATGAGTCTACTAGCCAAAACTGCCCTTTCCGCAATGGTTTGGCATATCTGGAAGGAGAGAAATAGGCGTATCTTTGAGGGACAGAAGAAATGTAAGACCACCATATTCTTAGAGCTAGCTGCGGACATCAGAGTTGTTTTGCATAATCAAGATCCAAATACTGAGGAGGAGATTACAGCTTTTGCCAATTGGGAATTTAGAGACATGGGCTGAGTCTTTGGGAAGCTTACTACCTTTGCGCTGCAAGTTTTGTAACAATTTTGACCTTTTGTATAGCTTCACTTTGGGGGTGGAATTGATAGTGGAGAGTGACGGCGCTTGTGCCCTATCCTCTCTCTATTGAAACTACGCCTCAAATGTGCGCTATTGTTGTATTTGTATATTACTCAATAAAGGAACGCTAACTTTTCATATATATATATACTAGTCATACCCCGTGCCCGCGGGCACGGTTCAATTAAGATTTTCCCCCGCAAAATCTTTGTTCCCCAAAAAATTATTTCCGCGGGCAAAATTGCGCAGAACAACAAATTAACGTAAAAATATTTAGCGACACGGACGCATTCGGCGTGAAACAACGAAATCGGCGCATGCACCTTCAGCGCGGAACAACAAATTCGGCGCGGACGCATTCGGTGCAGAACAACAAATTAGTTAAAAAAATTTAACGGGCGCCTTCGGCGCGGTTCATTTACGATTCCCCCTCAAAATCTTAGATTACCCATAATTTAGCTCATCCCAAGAAATTTCAATCATTTTGAGTGGCACTAAGCAAACTTTGCATGAAATACCAAAATAGTTATTCAAAATAGTTATTCAATTTCATGTATACTGAGCATAAGTTTACAGAGCATTGATATATACTCAGAGTATTGATATGAATTTCAGTCAATTTTCAATATTCATTTATCTCATTTATCTTAACCAATTTCAATATGAATTGAAATGAAATTGACTGATGGATATTGAAATTTCATCCATGGATATTGAGCCTTGAGCATATGAAACAATTTTAATTTCAATGGATTTCCATTTTTGTTTAACAGGATTTTTGAGCCTTCATGTAAATTGAAATTGATGGATAGGCTCAATATCATTGAAACTGATGGAAAGGCTCAATATTTTGAGGGGAAGTCTCAAAATCCATAAGTTATAAATATTTCCATGGATTTTTGATATGAAACTGATTGTCCATCAGTTACAAAAATTTCAATTTCACTTGACAGGAAGGCTCAATATTTTTGAGCCTATCCATCAGTCTCATTGTCCATCAGTTTTTGAGCCTTGAGCATATTTTTGTTTAACGTTGTTTCAATTTCAACTTCATAGGCTCAATATCCAAGATTTTCAATTTCAATTTCATATGCAAAGTATGACAGGGGACTGCAATCCTGGATATTTGACTGATGGATATTGAAATACCAAAAAGCAATCAATTTCATTACCTGGGTTCATTGATTAACTATGGCACAGATATTTAGAAAATGGTTGTCATTGTAGCAAACTGTTACAACAAATTTAATGGAGAAAAAAAGAAAACTGATTGCAGAGCTTCAATTCTCAAACATTCAATATTTTGAGAGTGGATCATGTGGATAGACATCACTCATCCCATTCTCTTAGCCAAAACTCAAAATTTTTCAATCGTGCTGAATTGTCAACAATATCAAATGGGCAAACAACATTCTTTCATATGAGAGGCAGCGAAAATTTAGTTTTCATATGCTATACAACCGTCGAAAATCCTTAAATAATTACATTAATGGAATTAAGGGGATCATACAGTGTAGATTCCTCTGACTGATGACCTAATCATTCTTTAACATCTTACTGCATACAAATGAGCAAAGGAAAAACTTGTGTTATATGAATAAAATACTTTTGCCTCCCAAAAAAATGGGAAAATCTTCAAGTGTTTTTCTGAGTACTCATTTGAATATACAACATTGCCTTCCCTTTCTAGCCTGGCATTCTTTTCTACAACTGTTATCCCACAAATGAGCTTCATATCTTCCAGTCCATCTTTGCCTTCACAAATTCAAATTCATAGAAATGAACAACTTCTCTAAATACAAAATATAACATCCATAATTTACAGGTAGTGCATCAGCTATCGGTGGTCCGAGGCCAGGCGTCGAGCCGGTGGTGCATCAACTGTCCCTGCTTACAGTTGCATTAACATGCTCAAGACTTCTCTTGCTAACTTCCTCTGGTGTTGTCTTTACACGCAAACACAGTGCATCTTCTCCTCCAGTAAATGTCAGGGTAATGCCAATTCAACCTCCGAAGAACCTATGCAACCAAGAAACCATCATTCACATATGAAACCACATCAGAGTAACACATGCACATAAACTGGTTCATATGGTTAATTCCAGGTTAATTCCTGGCCAAGTTCAGAATATAAATATGCATTTCAGGCGCATATTACATAGAACATGTTAATATATTATGCATTTCATGTACTATGAAATAACAGGTTCTATGAAATGCTTGAACTAACAGGTTATATGAAATATAGGTTCTATGCAAGCTACAAATACAGGTTTTCAGATGTTAATTAACATTTTTTCAAGCCGTTACATGTTCTCATATAAAGTTGTTAATAACTTTATATGACAGGATTTTTGTGTTCCACGGCTACTTGATTTTTTTCAGTTTGGATGTTCAAATAGCTAATACATCGAAGAAAACATCTCAGTTTGTTAAATATATAAGATCATGTGAAAAAAATACTTGAATTAACAAATTTGACAAAAATAAAATCTATTTTTTATTTTGAATGGATGAATGAATGGATTAAGGATGTTTGAATCTGATTATTTTGATCCCCAACATCCAACAAATTCAATGAAATACTCGGCTCTAACGTCTGAAGGGAAACTTTGTCCTTTTATGGAGTTTCTTTTCTTTCTTTGGTTATCTTTTTGGTCATTTAAAACTTGCATGAACTTTTTTATTGTAAACCACAAACAGCCTGTAAAATGAAACATCCTGTAAATGCCACTCACAGACTGTAAAACTTGCATGAACATGTTTTTTATTGTGAACTTTTTTATGTAAACCACAAACAGCCTGTAAATGCCACTCAGAGCATGCAAATAGCTTAAAATCCCAGCTTTGGGGTCTCAATTCATTGCAACTATCAAGATTAGTGCATGACCTATGGCATGACTGCAAAAAGCGAGACCAATGGTTAGCATACTTATCAGGGGCCGATCATCCAAGATCATCCATTCTCCTATTCAAGCTCATCCAAGCACATCCATTCTCAAAATACATAATGCAAAACAGAGTTTGAAAGATTCTCATTCAATCAGTTTGAAATTTAACAAATGCTAATATTCAGATGCTAATCAATTATTAGAGAATTGACATATGTCCTAACCAAAATAGAGAGAAATTTGGTTATAACATAGAGAAATTTGGTTTTGGGTAATTTTGTGTCATGCTAATGTTAAGAGTTTTCCTGCTAATAGATTCAGTTTCATTTCATAACTCAGTTTCAGTTTCGATATTGGTTTTGGGTAATTTTGTGCATTTCACAAATCAGTTGCCATTTTTTTCTAAATGTATTCAACCTCTTACCCAAATGCTAATGTGAGACTAAATTTCAAACTCTTACCCAAAACCAATTGAACAAAATTACACAAATTGAACCAATTGCACCAAAACCAATTTAAATCCTCAGGATAGTCAATTGGTTTGCAATACATATGAAATAGAATATTGACATTCCTTATATCATTTTTGATAACCCAATTTTGCAATACATAGAGAAGTTTGACATTGCCAGGATTTGAAAATCCTATGCATTGCCAGGACACTATAGAGAATGTTGCATATGCATATCAAAATTTTGCATATGTAGAGAATTTTGCATATCAAAAAAATTGACATTGACAGGACCCAAAAAATTCGCTACATATGCAAAATTCTCTACATTGCATATGCAAAATTCTCTACATATGGTTATCCAAGCAACTTGCTTTTATGGTTATCCATTATATAAGCAATTCATCATGTATAAGCAACTTCAGGTTATCCATTATATTTATGTAAGAATGATCTATTATCCAATTACACATAAAACCCAATTACACATAAACATAACACCCAATTTATATGTGTAATTACACATAAATTCAGCCCTATAATGAGGGAAGAAAATATAAGAAGCATGTCAATTACATATGCAATAACATGGCAATGACATGATTAGTGTTGTGACAGGATTTTGGAAATTTGAATGAAAGTGTCCTGAGATACAACAAACATTACCTGAGATACAACAAATGAACCTAGGTAATGAAATCATGTTAACAGAGATGGTGATTAATCTGGAACCCAAATTGGTGTTGAGGGAACATGAAAAACTCAAAAATTACCTGAGATACAACAAACACCAAGGAGTTGTCTGAAGAAAATTGACACATGCAGCTTAAGATGGAGTTCTCGAATAATCTGAAATAGCTTAAGAAAATTGACACCAGTAATCAACCATCATGCCATCAACATTCGCAGCCTTCAATTCCTTCAATTGATGCAACAACCCATTTGGATCCACCAGCTCACAGTCCATATAGATAACACCAAGCTATCATCAAACAAATTAATTTTAAGTCTAGATAGAAATAGACCCAAAATCATTTTTTGGAAAGATATTTTGTAATAACTTTATTGACTGAGAAATTCACTCACATGTAGCATTACATAAACAGGATTGAAAAGTACATTAACTGGATTATTATCTAAGCAACAATTGAAAAGTACCTTTGGCCACACAATTGAAAGGTACATTAACATAAACAGGATATTTGGCCACACAATTGTGCAAGTTAACACCAAGGATTACATAAACAGGATTGAAAGGTAACATAAACAGGATATTTGGCCACACAATTGTGCAAGTTAACACCAAGGATTACATAAACAGGATTGAAAGGTACATTAACTTGCCCAAAGAAATTTATTGACTGGCCAAATATGGGCCTTGAACTGTAATTTATTGACTGAGAAATTCACTCACATGTAGCATTACATAAACCGGAACTTATCAAGAAATTCACTCAAGATTTTCAGAAGATTGTTGCTTAGAAGCAGGAAAGTGCCTTCATTGCAAAACACACAATTGTTTTGGGCAAGTTAATACAAACAATTTTCAAGGAAACTTTCTAAAATGACTTTTGACATTTTTCCCCTTTTCAACTGGGTGTGCATAAAATAGACATAGAGCTATAGTTTCAGCATCATTGAAAAACTGATGTCAAGTCAGTTTCACAACTGAAATTGGTAGAGAATGTAGAAAAATCTCATTCACCTTATGTGCTTTGCAACCGGGAAAAAGTGGTGCTGGTTTTTAACTTGTCAGAAATGTGTGGTGGTCTTTATTTTTAACTTGTCAGAAAAATCTCATTCCTTCTTTCTATCCAGTTGCAAAACAAAATTGTGTGAGCCCAAGTGTATTAACACAAAAGGTGACTGTTCTTTTTATACCTTCTCATCCCATATTAGTTGCGAAATATGCTCAAAATTATTGTACTCCATGATGCAGAAACTGCATCTTTATGTCTATTTTCCAGTTGGTACTAACTAATACAATGTGTAGAAAGAAAAGCTTGACCCAGTTAATCCATTAGCATATCACTAAGCTATCAACAAACCATTAGCATATCACTGAGAAATTTATAGTTTGATAAAATAACCAGCTAAGGTGGAGGTCAAACCAACTTTATTCCATAACAATTTAAGCATATCAGAATAACATCTTTAACAAATTTTACAGAGGTAGCAAAAACATCAACATAACATTAAATCTTCAAGTTAAAAAACATGAGAATAACTTTCATGATCAAAATGACCAAAATATTCGTGTTCAATGTTTCAGGTTATCAAGAAAAATTTCACAATCACTGACCTCTAGAACTAATTAGCATTTCCTAAACCTTCAATCGATATTGTAAATGATCAGCTTGATGACCACAAAATTTCCCATTAATTAAGGAATTGGCCAATATTCCAAAATTATAATATGAGAGATGTGAGAAATTTCGATATACCTGAGCTTCAACAACCTTACCCAATCGACTGAAAGCATCTTCATGTTGACGATCTGAAGTATCCCACGATAATCCACCAACAAAAATCCGACATTTGTTTCTCAAAGCCAACTTCATTTGAGGTTTGTTTTCCCCCCATTTTGTCCAGCACGGAGGGAGTGAGGGGAGAGGGGGGGGGGAGAGAGAGAGAGAGAGAGAGAGAGAGAGAGAGAGAGAGAGAGAGAGAGAGAGAGAGAGAGACAGGACATTTGTTTTCCCCCCATTTTGTCCCCCCCAATTTGAGTTTTCATTTGGGGTTTCCCTCCCAAATTTGAGTTTTCATTTAAACTTTACATACAAATACAAAATTCAAATCTTCATGCTTTTCTCATATCAATTTCTCATACCCAATATCTCATATCAATTTCTCATATGTATTAACAAACATATCCAAGTTCTCATATCCATTTTCTCTTATATCCATTTTCTCTTAACCAAAATATCTTATACACCAACTCTTATCAAAAACCCATGATAACTACCCTATTTTATAGAATAGATATATATACTATAAAATATATCTGATATTATAGTATATCATCTTCATCAACATACTTCATCAACATACTCTGATATTAAAATATATATAAATAAACACAATATATCCGAGCTATAACCAACAAATCAACTAATATAAAACACTGCAATTTTTTTGGTAGAAAAGTTAAAGAAATAGCTGACCTTTGTTGGTTTGGGCATCGGTGGTTAAAGAGTGCATGGAGACTGAATACTACAGAGATCTCAATTACATCAACAACTTATACAAATTATCTGCTTGCATATAAAACTCCAAGATTATTACATTACGACAACCAAAAACACATACAAAGAAATAGTTCATGTGGGAAAAATGTGAAGTGATCGGACTATTATACTCATTTAATGCATGAATCCAAATTTATTCAAGTGTACAATGCAAATTCAAGGCAAAGCATAACATACAATCTCTGTGGGCTTGTTTTGTTGATACGTCACATTCTTTTGTGCAACAACCTTCTTCTCTACTATCTCCGGATCCTAATCCTCCATCGTTTCTAACCAAACAAAATCCAAATCCCAAATTAACCAACAATAACATAACCATAATCAACAAAGCCATCAATAGTTAATTCATTCTCGTACACTTGTCACGTTATCGCCATAAAGATCAATCTTTTCTCTTTTCCTCTGCATATTCAAATCTTGAGAACATCAACCATTCAAATCATGACTACATACATGAGCCGTAAGTCGTGAGTCGTGAGCCGTGAGTATATATAATCCAATCCAATCCAATCCAACTAAATCAAAGAGCTATGTAGTCAAAGAGCCATGTATACATGATTATATGCATGAGCCGTGTAATCCAATTAAATCAAGGAACCATGATTCGAGTATACATGATTATAAACATAAGATGTGTAATCAAATTAAATAAATTACATGATTATATACATGAGCTACGTATACATGATTAGATACATGAACCGTGAGCCATAAGTATATATGTGAGCCATAAGCCATGAGCCATGAGCCCTGCGTATATACAATCCAATCCAATCCAATCCAATCCAATCCAATTAAATATCTACAACAATCTACGGCGTGAATATATACAAAGAGTCATGTGGACATGAATATAAACAAAGAGCCGTGCATTTTTTCACCACCAAATAATTTCAATTGCTTCTCTTAGAAATAATTTCAAAAAAAGAAAGCAATGCCTCAAATAAAAATATGTCAACAATTCAAAACACTGGATTATCAAAAGAAAACAATGCTTCAAACAAAAAGAAAGAAAACAATGCCTTAAACACCTTACCCATTTTGGGTCAATGCATATTCATAAAGATTGGTATGGTGACTCGTGGCCATGATCAGTCCTCCATCTGCAAGATCGCAGACTCTATGGTAGCGACTCGGTCCAGGACTTCTGGTGTGCTCACAAAGTGAACAAACCTAAGCAAAATATTGCATTTCGATATCAATTCCTTGAACACAATCAATTATGGCTATAAACAAAATGAAGATGATTATTGACCTTTCGACAGTACCCTTGGTGAAGCAGAATTGCATCGGTTGCAGCCACAGGTTCAAGAGTAATAGAATATCATCCCTTTGCAATCTAATCCTGGGCAGTCTTCAAATGGGCAAGGAAAGGGTTTAATAATCCAGAAGCAAGCTTCTTTGTCTTCCCATTTTCTATGGTCACTAAATCAAACCTAATTACAAATTAATGATCAATCATAAACATCAAGCTAAAACCAATCTAGCAGCAGTTAATAATGCAAAACTTGCAACATGCCACACCACATATTGCAGCTAATTTTTGAATAAATATGGCAAAAACTTTCCTCCATATGAATGATCCCAAAAGATTAAGAAAAACTACCATCTTGGTAGAAATAAAGAGACAAATCAATCAACAATCTAAACGGTTAACTCAGTGATGTCCATTGAAGATCTAGTTTTGGTCATTGAGATAGAGTGAAAATGGTATTAAAGAATCCAACTTTTTTATAAGAGAATGGCAATTCATTAGAAAAAAAGGGAAAAAGATTTGAATTTACAAAAATCTGAACAAACAGCTCAACTAAAATTCAATCAAAATCAAGGCTTTCCAATTCTAGACCAAAAAACACCTCATAGCAAGTAAAACTCCAAATTTCATGTTGGAATATAGAACAAAATCAAGATTGCCCAGAGTCCCTTTTTTAGCAAAATAAAACAAAAAAACAAAACTGAAATAATTCAAACATGGCGAAAATCTAGCAAAAATCTTGAAATTCAAAATTTAAAAAAGCGAGAATCGTTTTAGATACCTCATGTTCCCTTGAAGGGATGGACACTCCCAACTGTGAGCGATTGATCCTTTCTTTATCGACCTTGGGAGCCACAGGAATCGACTGAGACCATCAGCCAATTCACAAGCCGACATGTCCTCCCTGTAGATGTGAGTAATATCTCATCATATGATACATATCGCATATCGTAACATAATTCAAAGTGTGTACTTTGTGTCACTTGTTCGCAAGTTACAACCCGATCAAAATAATTCGAAGTTCTTAAAGCAAATCAAGATCTGTTTCAAAAATAAATCTTACTCAAAATCCTATTGTAGATCAATATTTATTTCAAAAGATTTATACAATGACTTCATGTATAAATCAAACCAATTCATAACTTGATCAGAGAAAGACTTTAAAGCATGGATTTTAAACAATGAAAATTCTGTTTACCTGAGAATGCTTAACATGTTGTCTACACCATACCACTCCCCCCTGTGAACATAAAACATAACCAAATGAAGAGAGCACAACAAAACTTAATCACACCATGATTCTTAGAACAACACATGTATATAGTTAATAAAACTTAATAACACTGAGCTAACTTGGTACCTTAGATGATTTTCTTAACTCGTTCTTAGTTCTGTGGATGAATGCTGAATTAACTTGGGGATTTTGGCAGTTATCTGCAACATTATCTTAAGCATTAGATTTGATTGGCTGTGTTTGGTTAGTACCAGATCATAACCTCGATTAGTGATTATCAACGGTAAAATCAATAGCTGATGCTTTTTCACTGCAGCAAAAGTTGTCTTATGGTGCATTCGGATAAGGCTATCACACCGTCCCTCCATGAGCAAATTTATAGAGATGCTGTAAGAAGATGTTCATAAATAGCAAATGCCTCCTAAAACTATTCTGGTTACTGCATGGCTTCTGTCCATAAGACAGCCTCAAGTGGACTCTTTGCTTACATGGCTATCAATCATCTCATGGGACGAATGATAATTCTACTTTGTTTGCATCCTATGTTCTCAATTCATCTTTGATCACTCAATATCTTTTTGGCAACCAGCAGCATTTAACAGATTGGCCTAGCAAACATTGCTTATGCCATTGTCAAAGTCATCGAAAATCTGGAAGCAATTCATTGAAAACAGTGGATCTTAACCTAACAGCTCAATAGAAGACATGGATATCAATAAAGCAGGAAAATTGAACGGATTCCTTGCCATGCACCTTATATCACACACACTAAATGACGATGATGAGGTTTTTAATATTCCAGGAGAGGAGCCATGTTGGACTCTATGAGCTGGTAAAGCAAACTCCATGTGCTTTTGCTCAGTCGTTGCTTAATTTTGCACAAGATTAAATGTTTAAGAAACGCAACTGGAAAAAGAACCAACTTTGATCTTGTAAAAGTTAAGAGAATGGTGCATTTGTTTTACATGTATGCTTTTTTACATGAACATCCTTAATTAGGCTTTTTATTTAACCCCTGAATTTTCATCAAAATACTTATGTCTATTAACTAAGACAAAACATTTGGATTCAACATTTTCCCTAATTACTGACTTGTGTTTTATTCTACTACTTATATTTAGGCTATTTAGCTTTTCTTTGTAGTATTCTTGTGAGCTACAACTTTGTTTTTTGGTAAAGATGAAGTTTAGGTAAACTTGGAAGTAAGAGTTTACCCAGGCTGTGACCATGCCAACCCATTATTTCATGAGTAAGTCAATTTTGTGTCCCCTTTCAGTTTCCAACATCTTACTTCCAAATAATACATATATATGTTGCTTATGTACCTACATGCATATGCATGTATGCGCACATGAGAAGCTTCATGACCTTATGTGCCTAATAGTATTTGCAACTCCACTGCCTAAATTTAGTCAGAAATTATTGGCTTTACCTACCAAATTTAATATAAGTACCATTCAGACAAATTGAATGAAAGTTTAACTCTAGCAAATAGTTGCGATAACTATTAATATGATCACACAAAGCATACATATTACTAAATATTTTGAACTTTCTTGCATTATGTTCCCAATTGAAGTCTTGACAAAAGAACTGAATACCCATTTTTTGATATTGACAAAAAACCCACTAATTATGCATTCATGGCTTAATCTATACAACTAATTCGAAGAAGAGCACATATATTTTATCACAAACCAATGACCTTGATATGCTCAATAAAGATAATATTTTGGAACATCATATGATATACCTGGATCTAAAACAATGCTGAACATCCATCATCACAATTCTCATTCAAATCCAATGCATCCACCATTTTCCACTTGTTCGTGTGTGTGAACCACACCACAATTTGGCAATTGCATTGCTCATAGCCACTTGAAATCATCCACATTGGCATAATTCTCCATCTCCACGTCAAGACTCGATCAATCCCACCGAACATCACCCCATACATCTTCTACACACGACCTGTTCTGAGCTCTAAGATATAAATAAATCAATGTGATCTGTTCACACATGCAAATTCAAACGAAATGTACAAATAGGCTTTTTGATAGAGGTTAAACCCAAAGCAAAACAGCAAGGTTTTCCCAATACTCACCATAGTATATGCCACTTCATCCCATGTGAGACCCTCTGATGAGTTGCTTCTTATTTTCCCCCAGCTATTCATTCAGCTTCAAAAGCTTCAAAAATAGTAAATCTCAGCCTATTCAATTTAAGTTTATTCGCAACAGCAAGCCCACTGAAAAATAACAAAAAAATGTTAAATACATACTTCACTGCCACTAATTTGGTGTGAATTTGATTGAACAAATAACCACAAAATAAGAACAGTAAATCTTAGCCTATTTGATTTAATAGAAATGATTTTTCATTAGAGAAGAAAATAACCAAAAAAATGTTGAATACATACCGGACTGTCGCTGATTTGATGCGAATTTGATCGAACAAATAACCAAAAAATGTTAAATTCACATCTACATCCTAACTGAAACTGATTTGATCGAACCTGAAACAATAGAAAAGTATACAAATTTGAAAAAGATTGCATACAAACAGGGCATATAAGACAGGGCCTATAAGACATTAGAAGGGGTAAATGGTAGTACAAATAGGGCATATAAGACTTGAAGCTATTACATATTGCATACAGAAGATTTATTTTTAAAAAGAAAAAAATATTATTATGCAAATATCTTAACACTTCAACCCATTTCAAGTGCTTAAAACAAAGAAAATAAAGGTAGAACCAAACATACACATCCTAAAAGACGTATACGGGTCTGACCAACAATTAACACATTGTGAAAATAGTAGAAAATCATCCATGTTTCCCTAAATTTGGCACCCACTGAACTTGAGGAAAAGGATCTGATACCTACAAAGCAGTCATCATTATGTTCATGCTTAGGTGAATATATAGTATTCAGGAAATGATATGTGAATACAGTTCCTTACTATAACAAAATTCCAAGCCGATATAGGCTCACTAACCCAACCAAAAAGACCAAAACTGTTTTTGTTAGCTACCTTTAATTTCATTAAAATAAGCATAAATGACCTATAATAAAAAAATATTTGCCTCCTTTAATTTTCAAAGTTTAAACCAAACTATGATAACTTAGCCAGTGTATAGCATGATGTTAACCAAGATTACTGCATGTGACTATCACTATTATGACATTGTCAAGTGGTTTAAAACTTTTTTCTACTTTTTATAAAATACATATAAAAAAATTATCACATTACATCAGTTGGTACTATAAATATGTTTGGGAAAAAAGTAGGAAGGTTTCTCTATATAAATTAGGCGAAATAAAGACTCTATAATTTTTCTTTCACTACTATTGAAATTAAATTCCACTCTATTATAATAAAAACTCCCAAAATAATCAATCTCCAAATATCTAAATTCAGCTTCCATCTTAAAGAAATAGCCAAAGTTGCAATCAGCTTCTAAAATAATTTAATGCATGGAATGGAGATTCAAAATAACAAATATAAACCATACATGAAAAAATTACATATATATACGCCAAGATTTGATGCAAAAAAAGATCAAATGGCATGCCATAAAATTGTCAATACAAACAAAATTCACTTTCATGTAGTCACCAGGTTATAAAACTTAACCAATATATAAATAAATATATAAAATTTTATAAAAGGGATTAAATGAATATACATCAGCTCCTTTAAACCCCAATTCAAACCAATTCGAACTATTTCCTTTGAATTAAGTACTATTGCCTTCACAAACTGCAAGCTAGGCAATCAGAAAAATATTTAATTTTTAACATAAATCCATACAAAGATTCTATTTGTAATACCAATACCAACCTTCTTAATGAATCCAGCATCCGCGTAAAACAATCCCTATGCTGCAGAGTTAATCCCATGCTCTTTTCCACCCTTTTGAATCAGCATACCTTTTGAATTCCCTGCACCAAAAAAATTCTCTGCACAAAAAAAACGAAAAGATTTGAACTTTTTGAAGTGCTACACAAAACCCATAAATCAAAATTCTACCTTACCTTTTGAATCAGGGACAACAACGGAGATTTTTGCCACCTTCACCTCTTTGAGCTTTCTTGCACATAATGAGGAGCTGCGGCATGGGGGTCACTCCGGTTGAGGCTCCGGCATGGGGGAGATCCGGCATCGGATTCAAATTCTTGAGAGAGTTTTATGTGTGTGGAAGAGAGAGGGGGATGGAGGGAGGGGGAGATTTGATGCTGCTGCTTGGAGAGCCGGCAGGTGTTTTAGGTTTTCAATCGGGTTTGGGGGCTGAAATTTGAGTTCATTTGAGTTTTCAAATTCCCCCCCATTTGAGTTTTGAGTTAAAAATTTGAGTTTTCAAATTTTGAGTTATCATAACAAAATTTCCCCCCTAAAGTTTGTCCTAGTCATCAAACTTTATCCCTTATCCAATTTCTCATATCCAATTTCTCAAATCTTATCCAATTTCTCTTATCTTATACAATAACTCTTAACAACATCCCTAATATATACCCAATTTCTCATCTCTTATCCAAAAACTCTTATCCAAAAACCCATGATAACATCCCTGTTTTATAATATAGATATATATATATATATATATATATATATATATATATATATATATATATATATATATATATATATATATATATATATATACATTGTTGGTGTACATGTGTTCTTTCGATGGAGCATTACGTGTACTATCCCAGTATGTGCGCAGTGGCCTGCCATTCTTTGCTGCAACTTTCTTTGTACTCTCTCTCTTCCCTCTTCTTTTTTTATCACACTCGCCTCTCTAGGAGTACCTGGAACGGATTCGTACTTTCCGTGTATCCTGGGGAACGGTATGTGACAGTGGGCCTCGGCCCAACATAATACAAAAAATAAAAAAATAAAAAAATTTCAAGAAGGAAATAGCTGCGGGCCGATGCCTACAATGGAGCCCAAAAGTCAAATAAATTATCTAAAAAATTGTGATGCAGGCCGAAGCCAACAGGAGTCTGCAGGCTTCAGCTCGCAAGACACACCTATTAAAAAACAAATTGAAGGTGTTTGATACTTTACCTGAGAGACAGAAAATTCAATTCAATTCAGATCCTGAAGCGACCAAACAATCTTGGTCTGATGTGTGTGCGAATCGTCGAACTTACGGTGTAGCACTTGGGATGTCACACATTCCTCCCCTATCTTGAGAAGATGGGTCTGTGTTTTCAAGATTCCCCTCTGACCTAGTTCGGAAAGGGGCTGAAAATTGGAAGAATACTCTTGTGGGTTACGTTGTGGGTGATATTCCATATTATGCCCATATGGTTGTTTGGATGGAGAGATTGTGGAAGCATAAGAAGAGGGTTCAGGTATACACTAAGGAGAATGGGTTTTTTACTACAGGTTCAAATCTCAGGAGGAGTGTGACAGGATTTTGGCGGGGGGGCCTGGCTATTCGAGGGGCGACTTGTTGTTCTCTAGAGATGGTCTCTTCATATGAGGCATGATCGTGACATCTTAACCTCTATTCCAGTTTGGGTTCAACTTCATGGGGTCCCACTATTCATGTGGAATCTGGAGGGACTAAATATCATTGCTTCAGTCGTTGGGAAACCCATGAGCCTGGACCGTGCCACTGCCTATTTGGAAAGGATCTCTAATGCCCGTTGTTTGATTGAAGTGGATGCTTCTACCCCCCCTTTTATCCACTTTTGAAGTCGATATGGAGGAGGGCTCTATAGTAACTATTACCACCAAATATGAAGGTTCCCCGCGCCGTTGTAGCCACTACGTCTGTTTTGGTCATACTGATGAGCAATGCCCTGTTATCGTTAAGCTCCCTTCAATCCAAGTGGAACCTGGGGAGCAAGAACAAGGGATGTGTAACCCTCTTTTGTAGAAAGACAAGCCTATGGGTGTTATTAACTCTAGGGAAGATATTGTTTCAAGTGATGTGGAGTACAACCCTCCTGATCTATCCAAGCAAAAGTCCTCTGTGCTAGACCTGGAGATGGCTTCTCCTGGAATTTTGTTTACAGCTAGGGCACCTATTCTAACGCCTGTTGAAGATGAATCCTTGAGGAACAGTGGGCACACTCAGCTGCCTGGGCTAGGGGGGACAATCGCAAGGCCCAGCAATTGTTGGCGGTTGAAGTGAATTCCACTGCGGGGGC
>JAULAV010008114.1:0-27353 GCA_030789695.1 Scilla litardierei | reverse complement strand
AATTAAGCTAACATATGGTTTTAATTGAAAACCCTATAAATACCCCACTAGGGCCGACAAAAAAAAATAACCCGCATCCCACTTGGTGCGGCTACAAAGAACAAAGGAGAGAGGAGGAGTTAAATTAAGAGAATTAATTAAGGAATTAATAGAAGGGGGAGAGGTTTGAATTGAAGGTTATTTTAAATTAATTCCTTAACCTTTTTTTCCTCTTGTGTTTTTGCTTTGCAGTGCATTCAATGCACGCACCAGGCTCTCCTAAGACTTCGGCTTGCATGTGCTAAAGAAAGGGAAAAAGGAGAGGGAGAGATTGAGAAAAGAGGATTAGGAAATTAATGAAGGATGTATAGGCATCTTAAATTTCTTTCTATTTGTTGGGAAATAGATAGAATTGAGTAACCATGGCTTAAAGCTATGGTACTCTATTTATTCGTATGAGTGGAATACAAAGGGTCATAGGATACAAAAAGACATGGTATACCAAAGGTCCAATAATTAAAATCACTAATGATGGACTAATGGAGGGATAATGATGAGGGGAGGCCAAAGGCCTCCCTCATTCATAACACTCCCCCTTATCCATCCATTACTTTGGTCTTAGCGTAATTTGCTAAGAGGGTGGATACTTCTGGATCCAGAGTAATCGTGTTTGCCATGTTAAAACCTTAGCTGTGGAAAACCCAGTGGGAAAAACCAACAGCTTAAGGAAAAAGATTGAAACACACAAGTTACTCCCCCTTATCCATACAAGCTTCAGGCTTGTAGGTCTTTTAGCTGTCTCATACCGATTCCTTTACTAGTTTTACAAAAATACATCTCGGTAAAGATTTAGTAAAAAGATCAGCTAAGTTGTTGCAGGACTGGATCTGTTGAATCTTAACATCCTCGTTCTTCTGTAGATCGTGCGTCTAGAAGAATTTGGGAGAAATGTGTTTCGTTCTATCGCCTTCGATGTAGCCCTTTTTGAGTTATGCTATGCATGCAGTGTTGTCTTCAAACAAGAGCAGGCTCAAGATCACCAGTCTTCAGGCCGGTGGCATCTAGGATATGTTGGACGACGGAGCGAAGCCAAAAACACTCTTTGCTTGCTTCATGGATCGCAATGAGTTCAGCATGGTTGGATGATGTTGCTGTGGTGGTTTGCTTTACTGATCTCCATGAGATAGCAGTCCCTCCATAGGTAAACGCAAAACCAGTTTGTGATTTTGCTGTGTGAGGATCAGATTGGTAACCTGCATCAGCATAATCAAGCAACTGGGAGGAGGAACCTCTCTGGTAGTATAGTCCCAGATCTATAGAACCCTGGAGGTAGCGTAGAAGATGCTTTACTCCGTTCTAGTGATGCTTTGTAGGCACAGTGTTGGATATGGAAGACGTTAATACACCCTTGTAGGGGATGTACGAGGGGATACGGACCTCGAACGTCGCGTACACGAAGTCGTACGCAAAGGGAATATGTTCCCTTGCGGAGAGGATCTCTGGATGAGTGGGAAAGTCGCATTATATATGCATAAGTGCATGCGACATATGGCTAATAAAGGGGGAATATCTTAAGCTTATGTTGTACCATGCATATGGTACAACTTAAGCTTATAATGTGCCATGTATCATGGTACACCTTAATTAAGTTGTTCCAAAGGAACAACTTACCCTAAAATAACTACCTTGGGGGCTATAAATAAGACCCAAGGGTAAGCCATTTCTTCACACTTTTGCATGGCATTTCTTGCATGCATTTCATTCTAGCGAAGCTCTGCCGAAATACTTCCTCTCCCTCAATCCAAGTTCTTAATCTAAAGTAGAGATTTAGATTGTGGATTTAGTAGCCTTACTCCGTTCGTGAGAAGACTCGATCCGTCGTGGCGAATCCGAAGGCGAAGTTCGTAGACTACCGTGCTGCATACGCAAGCGTAAGTCTAAACTTCATATTATCGATCCTAACTCTGTTTTGGCAGGATCCTACATTGGTATCAGAGCCATATGGGTTCACCCCGGTCAAACCATCGCCCCGTCGAAACTATGAACGAGTCGTTGTCTTTTTCACGAATGGGTCTCCTACCATTATGGATATGGTAGGAACGCTTCGTGACGGAGAGAACGCAGCGGTTGTTCTTTTCACGTTAGGGTCTCCTATCATTACGGATATGGTAGGAACTCTCCGTGACAGGAAGAACCGACCGTTCACATAGTATATTATTCATTTTTGGCACACGGCCATTAGGAAATAACTAATTTCTCGACGAACGGGTGCTTCATCGACGAACGGGTGCTTCATCGAGGAAGAAGGTGGTGGTTATTCCCATCGGGGAAGATGAATTTTAGTGTATGTGCACCATGGCCAAATGGGCTATGAAGGCCATGCACCCCCCTCCCCATGCGGAGGGGGTTGGCTACGGCCAATAACCACCGGCGACCACCCCATCAAGGGGGAGGAGTGTGTGCGGCAACCCCATTCAAAGGGGGTGACCGACCATGGCCAAAGGGGCCATGGCCGGCCAATGCAAAATGGCCTTGGCCATGACCGGCCATGGCCAAGCCATGGCCGGGCCGGCAGTGGCCGGCCAAGGCCAGGTCGGCAATGGCCGGCCTCGGCCACGGCCTGCCGGCCTGGCCGGCCCTGGCAGTGGCCAGGGCCAGCGCCCTGGCCTGGGCCAGGGCCTGGCCGCCCTGGCAGAGGCCAGGGCAGCGCCCTGGCCTCAGGCCAGGGCCTGGCCGCCCTGGCCGAGGCCAGGGCAGGGGCCCTGGCCCCGGCCAGGGGCCTCTGGCCTAGGCCGGGCCAGGCAGAGGCCTGGCCGGCCTCTGGCCGAGGCCAGACCAGGCAAAGGCCTGGCCGGCCTCTGGCCGGGGCCAGGCCAGTGGCCAGGCCGGCCCTGGCAGTGGCCAGGGCTGCCGCAGGCCGCCCCTGGCCGACCAGGGCAGTAGCCCTTGGCCAGCCTCGGCCAGGGCAGGGGCCCTGGCCGGGAGTGAAGAAAACCAGATTTTGGTCGACCAATTTTGGTGTTTTGGTCGACCAATTCGGCAAAAGTCCTTGGTTGAACATGAACGTGCCAACTAGCCCATACGGGGCCAAACAACAGTCGTCTGCATAAAAATTCTCTCATATGGAGGGAAACGCCTGGATCCATACGGGAGCCGGCGATGATAATTTGCAGAAGAATCCCCAAAAGGGGAATCTGACTTAGGCACGGCTACGGCTCATTCCCGACAAATGGTCAGGAAGTGTCGAATATTTCACTAGTATCATAAGGGTACTAAGTTGAAATATAATTTTTTGAAAAATACGTTTTCATACGTTTTGAAAAATACGTTTTCAAAAACGCTTTTCCGATGCAAAGTACTATAAGAGTACTAACTTTTGATAAAGTGAGGGAGAAATATTGAAAGTTAATCTAGATGGTGATTGGAAACATAGTGACCTTTCCGATTCTAGAGTAACATCGTCAATATTTTTTGAAAGTAACTTATCAAATTATAAATATCATTCCAAGTGGGAGTTGAAGTTAGAACCATCCAAAAGGGATATTCTACTTTCACTTCAAATGGGAATTGTATTCCAAGAATTTTTCAATGCAATTTTTTGATCAAACCTTTGGTTTTATGTCTTTTGCAGCATTTTAAAAGTAAAATGTCTTCCGCTTCAAAGAATATCGTCGCTGAGTTAAACAAAGGTGAAAAACTCAACGGCGATAATTACAACCTTTGGTCCATCAAGATACAATACGTTCTAGAGGAGCAAGAAGTGCTCGAAACTCTAAAGAACGTTATGATTGAACCCGAGTTGGGCACTACGGCCCAACACTGACGAGACAAGGAAGCTTTTGATGCTTGGTCTCGGAAGAACAAGATAGCGCGCATTACGTTATTAAGCAGTATGGCTGATGACGTAATGCGCATCTTCCGAGAACATGACCTAGCCATGGACATATGGTCCAAGCTAGAGGAGAAGTTCGGTGGCACATCGGTGTCCAAACTTCGCGCCTTAACTATAAGGTTCGATACATATAAGAAACGTCCAGATCATTCCATGGGGAAACATCTGCGACATATGGCGAACCTTATCTCAGAGTTAAAGGACGCAGGTCATGTGCTCACTGATGAGCAACAAATCCAAGCAGTCATACGTTCCCTACTAAATGGGTGGGATCAAATGAAGATGCATCTCACTCACAATGAGAGCATCAAGACCTTCAACGATGTTTTCAAGCACCTCGAATTAGAGGAAGAGCGGCTTGCGGCTGCCAAACCAAGTGCAGAAGTGCACATGGTTGCTAGTTCCTCACACTGGGGAAAGAAACGGAAAAATCGTTCGAAGTTCACTAATGAACGTAATAAGCAACCTGAGTCTACCAAGAAACCCAAACATAAGGGTGGGCACAAGAAATGGCACAAGAAGAAAGACTTGAAGAGGATCAAGTGCTTCAAGTGCAACAAGCTCGGTCACTATGCTCGTTCGTGTACGAGTGGAGGGGACGAGGTAACTTGTAAATATACTAGTTACATATGTGTTTCTAGTTCGATATTTCTTGTGGAATCTAATCCGTTTTGGATAATTGATTCAGGTGCCACCGACCACATAGCAAGGGACAGACGGTCCTTCGTGGAGTATCACCGGATACCCCAAGGAACGAAGTGGATCTATGTAGGAAACAACACACGTGTTGAAGTGAAAGGCGTTGGGACTTGCAATCTAGTCTTGGACAACGGCCGCACTCTCCTACTTCATGATGTCCTCTTCGCTCCAGATATTCGAAGGAATATAATTTCTGTGGTTGTATTAATGGGTCTTGGCTATAACTGGTTTTTTCATGATTGTAATGTGGACTTATGTTGTAATAATACTCTTATTGGTACTGGGTTTGTATTTAAAGGATTTATTGTAATGAGTACAATGTATGATTCCTCATGTAATGAAAATTTCCTTATTGCAAATTCTAAGACTTATGAGTCTGATGTGAATTGTTGGCATGCAAGGCTTGGTCATATTGGACCAACGCGTATGGATAGACTTGCCAAACGTGGCCTTCTATCCAATGTTTCAAAGGTTGAAATGTCGACCTGCGAACATTGCCTTGTGGGGAAATCTTGTCGCAAGCCGTTTGGAACCGGTACAAGGGCCGAGGTTCCATTACAGCTTATCCATTCGGACATATGTGGTCCGATGATTGTCAAGACAAGACGCGAAAAGTCCTATTTCATCACTTTTATTGATGATTTCACCCGATTCGGACATATCTATTTGATATCCCACAAAAGTGAAGCTTTGGCTTGCTTTAAAAACTATATGAGTTTAGTGGAGAATCAATTAGATCGCAAGATTAAGGTCTTGCGAACCGATAGGGGCGGTGAATATCAATCAATAAGTTTTAAGGAACTTTGTGATGAAAAAGGCATAGTACATCAGGTAACTATGCCTTATACTCCTCAACAAAACGGTGTTGCAGAAAGGAGAAATAGGACTTTAATGGAAATGGTCCGTTCAATGATGGCGCAAGCTAACTTGCCAATCACCTTTTGGGGAGATGCATTATTGACGGCCACTTTTATTTTAAACCGTGTACCCTCGAAATCAGTTAGCTCCACTCCTTATGAGTTGTGGAACCAAAGGTCTCCTGACTTAAACATTTTGAAACCTTGGGGTTGTGCATCCTACGCACATATTTCCTCCCATAAGTATGGCAAACTTGGGCCAAGGGGAAGGAAATGTATCTTTATACGATACGCAGAAAACTCCAAAGGTTATGTTTTTGTTAGTCAGGAAGACAATGGTGGGCTAATTGAGTTTGAGTCGAGGGATGTCACTTTCTTGGAAAACGAGTTTCCAAGACATGGCGAGATAAGTCAGGACTTATCTCTATTTGAGATTTATGATCAAGAAGGATTACCTCATTCGAGTGGGAGAATTCTTGGTGAAAATGAAAATACGTTTCAACCTTCACCAATGGATTATACGAATGACGATTATCCTATTCCATACGGGAATAATGATCCAAGTGGGAGCAATTCTAACGACATTCCAAGTGGGAGTAATATTAGAATTGATCTAAATTCAAGTCAACAAGGACTTGAATCTCAAATACGACGTAGTAGTCGTACAAGGTTGGCTCCTCTAAGATTTGAGGATGAATTCCCACAAACCTTTATGAGTTTACTACAAGAAGATGACGAGCCTGCTACTTTCAAACAGGCCGTATCTTGCACTGCTAAAGACAAATGGATGGAAGCGATGTAAGAGGAGTTAGAATCCATGAAAGTTAACCAAGTCTGGGACTTAGTTGACTTACCCAGAGGACGTAGAGCTATTGGGAACAAATGGGTTCTCAAGATCAAGCATAAGGCTGATGGCTCTATTGACAGATATAAAGCTCGCCTTGTCGCGAAAGGTTTTACGCAACAGGAAGGGATAGACTACGAAGAGACCTTCTCACCTGTTGTTCGTTTTACCTCAATTCGCCTGATTCTGGCAATGGTAGCTTGCTTAGACCTCGAATTACATCAAATGGATGTAAAGACTGCCTTTCTCAATGGAGAATTGGACGAGGAGATCTATATGGAACAACCAACAGGGTTTGTAAAAGAAGGAAACGAACATAAGGTTTGTAAACTTCTTAAATCCATATATGGTCTTAAACAATCCTCGAGGCAGTGGTATATACGATTTCAAGAGGTTGTCTTATCAAATGGATTTTCCATGCTTGATGAAGATAACTGTGTATATATCAAGAGGAATAAGAACAAGTATGTTATTATGTCTCTATATGTAGATGACATCTTAATAGCCGGGAATGACAAGGGCTTTGTGATGGATATCAAGGCTTGTCTTTCATCAGTTTTTGAGATGAAAGACATGGGAGAAGCCGCATATATCCTTGGAGTTAAGATTTCAAGGAATCGTTCGAAAAAACTTCTTTCTCTTTCACAGGAGACTTATATAAAGAAGGTTCTAGAACGTTTTAATATGCAGGACTGCAAGTCCATTGATACTCCAATAAGCAAGTGCGACAATTTATGTCTGAAATCATGTCCGAAGAACCCAAAAGAGAAGGAGATTATGGAAAAAGTTCCATATTCCAGTGCAGTTGGTAGTCTAATGTATGCTATGATGTGTACAAGACCGGACATCTGTTTTGCCGTTGGAATGGTAAGTCGTTACCAATCCAACCCAGGACAAGTACACTGGAAAGCGGTTAAGAGGATAATGCGGTATCTCAAAGGAACTGCAGACTTTGCTTTATGCTATCAAGGAGATGCCTTGAGGCTCGAAGGCTACACTGATGCTGATTGGGCGGGTGATCTCGATGAGCGACGATCGACCTCAGGATATGTTTTTCTACTCGGATCTGGTGCAATATCCTGGAGTAGCAAGAAACAATCCTGCATCGCACTTTCAACCATGGAAGCCGAGTTTGTAGCATTTAGCATGGCAGTTCAAGAGGCTGTTTGGCTTAGGAAGTTCTTAGACAGGCTAATTAATGCAAGTGACTCAGGTGATGTACCTATACACAGCGACAGTCAAGCATCTATAGCCTATGTCAAAGATCCGAAATTCCATTGTAAGACCAAACACATAGATATCCGCTACAAATTTGCAAAAGACTATGATAAGACCAAGAAGGTAGACATAAGGTACATATCTACGCATGAGATGATAGCGGATCCGCTTACGAAGGCGATCCCCAGAGATGTGTTTTACAAACACTTATCATCTCAAGGATTGCGTAAGAGCTGAGTTGTACCAATGTATATTCCCATGTCTGTAAATGATCAAAAATTAATAAAAGAATAAGTTCTTTTTCCAACATTGCATATGAATTTCTTAAGAAATGTTTGTGTACATTTTTGAAATCTCAGCTGAATTGTGTGTATGTCGGACAGATTAAGGTTGGCTCTCTCACATGAGCAACCGCCTTATCTTATCAGATGGATAAGATAGAGATGAGACTAGTTTAAAGTCAAAATCATTAGACGAATGATTTAGAGTCATGACTTTAACAAGATAGTCGAATGAAAGATCTGCATCATATGGATGCTTACAAAAGATCTGAGATCTGTATCACAAAGATATAAAGATCTCATTGGATTTTTTAAATCCTATCTGTCTTATGCAGGATGAGAGTCCGGGAATATTTCATGGGTAGTAAGGGGACTCAAAAGATAGGCACTGTGGTGTCTGATCTTTCATCCGTACAACATCATTAAGACATACTCTCCCTGGGAAAGGAGTGATGTTGTAATACGTGTTCATACCACGTATGCATTTCGACCACTGAGTTAGTAGCAATAGTGTTTGCTATTATGTGAGACTCAAAGGCCATATGGGTCTTAACTCTTACCCTCAAGGACTCCAATTGGTTCCTTTAGATTTGACGAAATGATCGCTATCTTAGCGTGTTACTTATGGGCTATGATAATTCGGCTCGGCGGGACACGTTAGAAAAGCGAGTCTAGTCAAGATCAGAAGGTTCGCAAGAAGAGGAAGATTGATTTCATATTCACATTTGGACTTTAATGATTCAAAGCTGGCCAGCCAATTGTGATCCAGATGGGATTCAATTGTTGAATATAAAGTACAAGAAATGTGAAGAAATAATCTAGGGTAAAGCATGCGTTGAACTACTCAACTTTGCACCTTCGAGGTCGTTGTGTATCTCTAACAAGTGCACAACAACAGACTCTACGCGCATGACGGTCGCACGGTCTATTTCTCGGTATGATAGATGAAAGAACTAAGAGAAAGACGTTCTCTTACAATCCCCTCAAGTGTGAGTGGGAGATGTTGGATATGGAAGACGTTAATACACCCTTGTAGGGGATGTACGAGGGGATACGGACCTCGAACGTCGTGTACACGAAGTCGTACGCAAAGGGAATATGTTCCCTTGCGGAGAGGATCTCTGGATGAGTGGGAAAGTCGCATTATATATGCATAAGTGCATGCGACATATGGCTAATAAAGGGGGAATATCTTAAGCTTATGGTGTACCATGCATATGGTACAACTTAAGCTTATAATGTGCCATGTATCATGGTACACCTTAATTAAGTTGTTCCAAAGGAACAACTTACCCTAAAATAACTACCTTGGGGGCTATAAATAAGACCCAAGGGTAAGCCATTTCTTCACACTTTTGCATGGCATTTCGTGCATGCATTTCATTCTAGCGAAGCTCTGCCGAAATACTTCCTCTCCCTCTATCCAAGTTCTTAATCTAAAGTAGAGATTTAGATTGTGGATTTAGTAGCCTTACTCCGTTCGTGAGAAGACTCGATCCGTCGTGGCGAATCCGAAGGCGAAGTTCGTAGACTACCGTGCTGCATACGCAAGCGTAAGTCTTAACTTCATATTATCGATCCTAACTCTGTTTTGGCAGGATCCTACACACAGCACTATGTCTGGCAAGTAGATTAACTGTGAACGCTATATCAGGACGTGTTCAGTCTGCCAGATATAGAAGTGCTCCAATGGCACTGAGGTAGGGTACTTCAGGACACGTTAACTCCTCCCCCTCTTCTACCGGCCGGAAGGGGGTCCTTATGAATATCCAGTGATCTCACGACCATAGGAGTACTTAAAGGATGATATTGTTCCATTCTAAACTTGTTTAAAAGTTTTCTTGCATAGTTTGATTGGTGTAATAGGATTCCACCTCGTAGGTGTTCAATCTGTAAGCCAAGACAATATCTCATTTTGCCTAGGTCTTTCATTTTGAAGGTAAGCTTTAGGCTTTCAGATATCTCATTGATCTCTACGGGAGATCCTATGAGATTTAAGTCATCAACATATACCGTGACGATGACAAATCATCTTCTCGTTCTTTTGATAAAGATACACGGGCAAACTTCATTGTTTGTGAATCCTTACTGTGAAAGGAAAACGCTTAGTCTGTTATACAACATCTTTCCTGATTGCTTTAGACCATATCATGATCTTTGAAGCCTAATCGAGAAGACGACCCGAGGTCTCTCTTTCATCTCTGGGGGTAAATTAAACCCATCTGGAAGTCGATATAAATTTCTTTATCTATATCGCCATATAGATATGCAGTCACAACATCCATAAGCTGCATTTCTAGGCTTTCCAGAGATGATAAGCTAAGCAAGAATCGGAAAGTGATGCATCCTTGACCGGGGAATATGTATCTTCATAATCAATCCTCGGTCTTTGGGAAAAATCCCTGTGCTACAAGGCGTACCTTATAGCGTACGATCACATTTTCTTCATTTCTTTTTCTGATGAAGACCCACTTATATCCCACAGGTTTAATACCTACAGGTGTTTGGACTACTGGTCCAAAGACCTTGCGTTTCAAGAGTGAGTCCAGCTCTACTCTTATTGCATCGTCCCACTACCTTGCGTTTCAAGAGTGAGTCCAGCTCTACTCTTATTGAATCGTCCCACTACATACGTAATTTAATAATGTTTCTCCTATCATTTCCTCTGCAGGGGAAATAAGGAGAGGAGAGGTCGCTGGTTTGAGCTCAGCATTCTGTGAAGGGATCATCTTATTATCACCAAGAATCTTCCTCTTTCGAGGAACTTTATATTTTGAACCTGGCGGGCGTCCACTTTTCAATTGAGGTACAGCCAATTCTGTTGCCGGTGGATTGCATCCATCTTAGGGGATGTCAAGCCTAGCTGGCATGTTGGCAGTTGGGACGTGTGAACGAACAATCTTCTGGTTGTCCGTAAATTTATCCGGTAGAATGTGTACTGTGTTCTGAATGTGAAGGATCTTCAGTATCTTATCTTCACACAGATTAGTACACGGATCATAAAGAGACAAAGACTTATTGTCCCAAGAAATGGTTTCGGAAGTGTCAGGCTTCTTAGACTGTGTGCCCAGTTTTGGAAAAATTTTCTCATCGAATTCACAGTCATCAAGACGTGCCTTAAATGCGTCCCCGTAAGAGGTTCCAGATATCTAATAATAGAGGGCGAATCAAAGCCAATATAGATACCAAGACGACGCTGAGGATCCATTTTGGTCCTCTAAGGTGGTGCTATTGGGACATAAACCGCACAACCAAAACTCTTAAATGAGAGATATCTGAGGGTGCACCATATGCTAGCTGCATCGGGGATAATATATGGCCACCTGAGGGCCTTACCCTAATCAGCGATGTGGCATGCAATATAGCGTGCCCCCAAGCATCCACAGGCAACTAGGATTGCATGAGCAATGGACGTGTAATCCATTGGAGTCTCTTTGTAAGAGACTCTGGTAATCCATTCTGGGTGTGAACATGTGCTACATGATGTTCTACTTCAATACCCACTGCCCGGCAATAGTCTTCAAAGACTTGCGAAGTGAATTCACCTGCATTATCAAGACGTAATTTCTTGATATGATTATCGGAGAAATAAGCCCGCAACCTAATTATTTGTGCCAATAGCTTTGGGAAAGCTAGGTTGCGAGTGGACAATAGGCACACATAAGACCATTTTGTGGATGCATCAATCAATACCATGAAATATCGAAATGGGCCACTTGCGGGGTGAATAGGCCCCCAAATGTCGCCATGAATTCTCTCTAGGAAGCCAGGAGACTCTAATCCCAATTACAGGAGGGAAGGTCTCATTATTAGTTTTCCCTGAAAACAAGGGGACAAGAAAATTCACCCTTTTGAAGAATCCTCATGTTCTTCAAATTATGTCCACATGATTCAGAGATAATGCAATGGATCATAGCTGATTCAGGGTGACCAAGTCTATTGTGCCAGAGTTGAAACTCTGGCAATGAAAGGCACTTCTGGTGCTCAATCATATTGGCTTCTATTAGTTGAATATACGTGTAGTAGAGACCCACCGGGAGTCCCTTAAATCGTTCATAGATGGACTTCTGGCCATCTTCTTGACGAGTCACATACGTATATTCAATGTTTTCTTCATCTCTAGTTTCTAAGTGATATCCGTTAAAACGAATATCTTTGAAACTTAAGAGATTTCTATTAGATTTTGGAGAGAATAATACATTTTGTATTTTAAGTCTTGTGTTATTTGGGAGCAATATGATTGCTTTCCCAGATCCTTCGATTATGTTGGACAGTCCTGAAATCGTAATAACAGGACCGTCATATTTGTTTAAGCTATAAAAATAGCATGGATCGCGAAGGATAGTGTGTGTTGAGGCACTGTCCACTAGGCACTCATACTTCATCTATATATAAGCAAAATAAAAGCTTATTTAAGTAAATGAAAAACTGACATTCAAATAAAAGTGCTTTCAAATCAAACTACAGATGAAGCTACAAAAATTTAAATGCATAGATATAAGGTAGGGCTCAATCGAGCAGGTCGTCATTTTTGAAATCTTTTGCAGTGAACTTGGTGAGCGGTTGAACAGCCGCCAAGTTTATTTCAGGCTGAGACTTCTGTCTTGCCTGATACAGATCCTGGAGGTGCCGAGGAGTGCGGCACTTTCTGGACCAATGTCCAGTCATGCCACATTTATGGCATTTATCCTCCCAGTTCTTCTTAGGAATTGACACTGGATCAGTGTTCTCACGCTTCCATGTGAAGTTTCTCTTCCCTTTGTTGTTGTTGTTGGTCTGGGGTGGTGCTCCTCTTGTGGCTTCATTACAGTTTTCCCTTTGTTCTTTCTAGCCTTCTTTTTGTTTTTCCACTTCTGGGGAGAAATGTAACGACCACTTTTCGTTGTACGTTGTTCGTGCACGTGCTTTTGGCCGTGCACGTGTTTATTTTAGACTTTATTTGTTTGTGTACACTTTTGTGTGATATGCTGTTGTGAACGTCTCTGAGAGTATTAAATAGTGGCACTATCTTGGAACGACATTTCTCGAGTCGTTTTCCCACAATTTAATCTTACTCGATGAGACGTGACGATTTTCACTTTTGACGGGAGACGTTTCTATTTTTAGTTTCGTCGTTCGACGTCGAAATTGAGATCCGTCTTCTTAGTTAGCTCACTTTCGTCAACACGATCACCCCGATATTTATTTTATAATTTTTGGAGTTTATTTGACCACTTTTATATTTTTAGCAAGGTTTAAAATATTTTTTAAAAGTTAGGTATTAAATTATTTTCGGCCCAACAAAATTTTATTACGTTTTAAATACTTCCAAATATTTTTGAGCCAAATCTCAGCTCATTTGGATCGCAGCAAATCCTTGTGTGAGTTGGAGAGGGTGAGATTTGAATTTTAAATTATTTTAAACTCCTAATCCCATTAGGATTAGCCCTAGACCTAGTCAACCCATCTACACTATATAAACAACCTTTAGGAAGACCTATTTTCGCAAGAAAATAACCCTAGCCGCTCCCAAAACCCAAATTTGATGTTGCGACAATTCGTCGCAACGTTGCGATGAACAGCTGCCGCACGACCGAGGAAACCAAGCCAAAAACCCCGCACCAACTGCTACAGCCGCTCGCACCGTCGCCCGCTCTGTCGCCCACTCCGTTCCCCGCTCCGACCGAGAGAATCTCTCGGTCAGACCGAGAGATTTCCCCCGCTCCCGCCCGCTCCGCATCGTTGCAAGCCCCGCTCCGCAACCCCGCTCTGTCGCCCGCATCGCCCCGTGCCTGACCGAGGCGCCCGCCCGCATCGCCCCCTCATCGCTTCGTTGCAACGTTGCAAACGTTGCAACGCTCTGTCGCCCGCACCGACCGGCCCGATCTCCCGCACCGACCGAGAGACAGCCCCGCACCCACCTAGAGCCCGCACCCCGCATCGCTGCAAGGTCGTCCCCCCGTGTCTGACCGAGCCAAGTCCCCGCACCGAGGCTGTACGACCGAGAGCCATTCGTCGCAACCCCGCACCCGTCTTACCACTTGCCACCGTGGGCCCCCCAAGTTCTCCAGAGGTATTGTGGGTCCCCCATAGGTCCCTAGGACTACTGTAGGCCCCACCTAGGTGCTTGCTCTTCGAGGAATTGCTGCGTTCGACGTTGCGACACGTCGTAGCCCGTCGTCGCACGTGCTAGCTTTGGAATCTGGAACCGTTGCTCCGGTTGATTGCTCTGAACTTTCCAGCGAGGAATCTAATTGGAATCTGGACTTGGAGCACGATCTTTTATTCCAACCCCTGGCGTCGCTACCCGACGCCAGTGTAGCTTTCGCGTCGTGTTGAGGTAACGCTTTGCGCCCCTAGGACCCCCAACCCAATGCATGCTAATCAAGACTAAAATCAGTATTTTTAAAGTATTTTAAATGTTTTAGCACTCACTAATCAAGATTAATAAAACGGATGTAGGCCGGTGGACTTGTGCATGTAGGAATCGTGACTTTGGACTCGTTGTACGGTGTTTCCCGGACGTGATACTTGCAGGCAAGTGAAACTTGCCAACTCTTGTGTAGGGCCATGTTTTTAGGCCACTTCCTTGTTTTTAGCGTAAAAGAGACTAGTCAGTGAAATGATAGCTGGCTAGACGCCTACTTGATCTAGTTTGACAACGAAATTAGATCCGTCACCTAATTGATCTAGCTTGACAACGAAGCTAGATCCAACACTTAAAACTTGTTGTTCATGCATACTAAACTGTCACGTTTACTTTCCTTACCTGTACGCCTTACTACTTGTCATGTCATGTCATCCATGCATTGAATGTCGCATTCGTAGCACACGCTACAATACTTGTACTTGTACTCCCTTGTCTGGCTAGGTGCACCCCTAGGCCAACAAGATAAAATACTTCCTGGCTCGTGTTCCAGAAGCGAGCATTCCCGTTCGGGGGTAAGGCCCTGGCTCGACACACGTGGAGGGGTAGGGATAAACGATCACTTGAGCTTAGGAGTTGGCCCGCGCAGCCACTCTAGCCAAAAGGCGGAATCTCTGTGCACGAGGTGCTTACTTTCCTTGTCTTGTACTTGTCTTGTGAATGATTCATGTAATACTTGTCATCCATGCCATGTTTAAATGCCATGCTCGTACTTTACTTTACTTTACTTTACCTGCTGCACTCATACTTTAACTGCCATGTCATCGCATCATACTAGAACTGCTAGGTTGCTTTCCTTGTACCTACTTTCAGTTTCCTTGCACAAGTCTCTTGTAGACTTGCTGACATGTGCCCCTTGCTCTTTTGGGTGTCACATGTTAGACCCTGAGCCAGTGCCAGTTGTTGAGGATGAGGTGTTTGTTGACGCTGAGCCTGAGCCTACGTTCGTCGAAGAGTTCGTGTACACCGGAGACCAGTTTTAGAGACTGTTTGCGTTGCTTTTGCTTTAGGTTACTGTTAGATGTCGGTGCTTGGACCATTACTTTGTTTCTGTACTTTGTATTTTTGTTGGCCATGCTGGGGCCTCTTTTAGACTCTTTTATTTTTAGCCTGGTGGCTTTTCTGCGATGTTGAAATTTATTATTATGGGTATTCTAAGATGTTTCTTTTGTCTCTTTCGTTATTATTATCTTTGTTTCGTTTCGCATTGCAAGGGCCTGCAGTTTAAAGTGATTGACGCTTATCGGACTTGCAGCTTTGTAGCTTCAAGTCTGAGCGGACCTTCTCACGCTTCGCCTCCACATTTTTGGGAAGCGGGGCGTGACAGGTTTTGTTGGTGGCCCATGCAGGTCCAATCTTGCAATTGCAAATTAACGGAACAACGATAATAACGGAATGTCCATTAAATAAATTACAACATCTAAGTCATTAAGCTATTGAGTCTAAATTTTTGTTCGTTTTCTATGTCGTTAGATGGCGAGAAGACGACAGACCCGAGTTGGTGGCGGACCTACTCTGAAGACTTGCTATTTCTGTGGCAAGACCGGGCACATCAAGGAGCAGTGCAGAAGATTTCTAGGCTGGTGTTTGATTTGTGGTGCTGCTACTCATTCAGCGAAGGATTGTCGGCATGCAAATCAACTGCGGAAAGCATCGGAGGGAATTCCACAGCAGGAAGCACCAGTAACTGGGACAAGTCGGAAGGTGTGCTATCATTGTAGCAAGATTGGTCATGAGAAGAAACAGTGCAGGAGGAGGCTGGGCCAGTGCCTGATTTGTGGAGATCCTACTCATACTACAAAGGAGTGTGCGAAGACTAAACAGCCTTGGAAGGAACCCATCGCTGCACAGCCGTTACAGCAGAGAGCACATGTGCCTACAAGTCGTGGACCAGCCCTCGTTCCGCAGAAGCAGGCTTTTCAGCAGGCCATGCAGCCAAGGGAGTAGGCTTATCCGATGACGGCAGTGGAGAGTGAGACTGTGGATGAGGTTATCGCAGGTAACTCTCGACCTAGTTGTTTCTTCCCTTAGTTAGTCCTGGCTTGTTAAAACATGTTTGGTTGCTTGCATATGATTGTTTGCAAAAATAGGGTTGATTGTTAGACTGTTAATTAGATTCCTTGCTGGGAATTGATTTAATCGTCATAGGAGTTACCTTAGTGGTCCTTGTCTACCCCTGACCATATCAGACTTCTAGAATTCCTTTAGTCGTTCGCTTGGGATCATCGATTCCGGACCGAGCTGAGCGTATTTCATTACCACCTAGCTCCCTTAGAAAGACCTAGCGCTAAGTTTCTTAAACTTAGTTGGGCGACCGTAGGAATTTCCCCGTAGATTCTCCTGGGCCATATCCTAGGCATATGTATGTTTTGATCATCTGACCGTTTTCCTTGCCTCGATTCCCGAGATCGCCTCATGACGATCATCGTCAATTTTCAAATCTCTCCATTACAAATCTTGAATTTTTCGAAAGTATGTTTTCAACTCCCCTTTCACTAAGTTAAATTTGTTCAAAATTTTAATATATATATATATATATCGTATATTTCATACTCCTTTGTTGACTTGAATTCTTAAAACTTCCGTCAAAATTTGAATACTAGCTTATGGTATTTTCCCAGCCGACACTTTTGTACCCATGAAAATACATTTTCCTTTCATATATTAATTTTATTCTGAACTGTACTTCTATTTTGCCCAATTCGATTTATAATTTTCCTTTCTAAATTATGCCATTCGAATGGCACATCGTGTTTACTTCTAAGCATACTTTCCAATCACATGGGATTTCAGCTTTCAGCAAGTCGATTTTATGCTCATCGTTTTCCCTATTTTAGACTTTTGTAAAAATTACTATTTCATAACCTTTCCCTGATCTAGACCTTCCATAACTTGGTTTTAAAGCTTTACTATCAATTTTGATAATTCTACTACCAAGATATTATTATTATCTTTCCGCTCACCCTACGTGCTTTTAGAAAAACTTCGAGACTAAAATGAATTTCAATTACTTTTATCCGTACCAGGTTCGTTGTGCTCGTATGCTAAGAGTTTTGTGTAAACCAGTTTTAAAATTTTTGCACATCCTGGTTCCTCTAAAAGTAGTTCCACTATTGATCATTTTAAATTTTCTTTCCATGGCTTAAAGACTTTGAAAGCGTTTAACACGAGCATAAATTCTTCAGTTACTTTAATTTCATTTCCAAAATTTTGCCAAAATTATATTAAATTACCGTCGTATAATATTTTCTAAAAACTACGACCTTAACGTTCGTACGAATGATTTACTTCCTTTTCTTAATTATTTTCGCTAAGCCAATAAATCATTTTCTCTTATTATGAATATTCGACGCAAACTTATTTTGAACAACTCGTTTTATCGATCTCCAGATATTTCTTTACAGACGAGGATTTCAACTTTTGAAGTATGACAGTTTTCAAATTTCGCGTATGTTAGCTTACGTTACTTATACTATTTCATTTCTCCATCCTATATAAGTATCGCTACATCTCCCTTTCCTCTACCTAAGCATTCACGATTGATTCGCTGTTCCACCTAACCAAGCTGTCTCCATTTAGCCGTCCTATCGGAATTCGTGCTTATCGATCCCTCCCTCGTCACGCTTTCGACCTCCCCATACTGCTTAGCTTTAGTGCCCGTCAACGACTGTGTCGACCCTAAGTTGTTAGTGGGCCCTTGGACCTTATGATGTTGTCGTAGTGCACGTACCTAAGTTGTGTACGTGGGCTTGAATGAGTGTACTCTCCCATAGTATAATAATGGTTGCTTATTGTGTGTTATATATACTCGGAGTTATTCATGATGTGTGAAGTTGTTTGTATGTTAGTAGTTATAGTTTGGTGTGTGGGTAGCTATACCATACTAGGGATGCCTGTGTATATAAGAATTAGTGTTGGAATATCTAATAGGGTGTATGTAATTAGGAGATACTTATAATGGTTGAAGCAATATGCTGGTAAAACTATGGGTATGCTAGGTGTGATAATAATAATAGGTGTTGGTACACTAGTTATAGGTAGTAGGCTATGGTGTGAATATATATGTTCCCCGTGGGTGACTATACGATGAATGCGTATGTATTAGGGAGTGTATTATAATTATACGTGTGCTGATGTCTGTGTTATTATTATAGTATATAGAGTGATTGAACTATGTGAGTATTACTTGACTAAACATTAAGTGTGATTGACTTATGGTATGTATATGGTTGTATTGGTAGATATATGTATATATATATGGATGAAATGTTAGCGTGTATGGGTGTGCACCATGCACGGGTAAGTGTGTGCTTAGTTAAAGTATTGGTGACTATAGTATATGTGGCATGTCGTAAATACAGTTATAGGACCGTACGTAATGTGAATGTATGGTGAAATATTTGAATGCATTTGAATGACTATATATATTGTGAAATTATAGTAGAGGTGAATGTGTATAGTGAAGCTTGATTAATAATGGTGTGGAGCGACCACATGAGCTGATGTGTTTTGTGTTGGATGTACACTAGGAAGTATTAGAGAGTAGTATACCCATATTGTTGGTGCATAGGTAGCTATCCATACGTAGAGCAATGATTGTATTTGCTAGTATGAGATTATACTTATATGAGTATCTGAAATATTGTTTTGTGATTAAGTAAGTAGTGGTTATATAAGGGATGTATGCTTGTATATATGATTGAAATACATGTATAAAATTGACTGACTATAATAGGTGTAAGTGAATAACGTATGTGTACATATTTATATGTGTTGGTAGTGTTACGTTTAACTACCTAGTGCATATATAAGCACTTGTAATGACTATACTTGGTTTGAATTATAACGTGACATGATTGGGGTAGTTACTAGAGCGACTAGAAATGTTAGAAAGTCCGAGGACGGACTTTATTCTAAGGTGGGGAGGATGTAACGAACACTTTTCGTTGTACGTTGTTCGTGCACGTGCTTTTGGCTCTGCACGTGTTTATTTTAGACTTTATTTGTTTGTGTACACTTTTGTGTGATATGCTGTTGTGAACGTCTCTGAGAGTATTAAATAGTGGCACTATCTTGGAACGACATTTCTCGAGTCGTTTTCCCACAATTTAATCTTACTTGATGAGACATGACGATTTTCACTTTTGACGGGAGACGTTTCTATTTTTAGTTTCGTCGTCCGACGTCGAAATTGAGATCCGTCTTCTTAGTTAGCTCACTTTCGTCAACACGATCACTCCGATATTTATTTTATAATTTTTGGAGTTTATTTGACCACTTTTATATTTTTAGCAAGGTTTAAAATATTTTTAAAAGTTAGGTTTTAAATTATTTTTGGCCCAACAAAATTTTATTACGTTTTAAATACTTCCAAATATTTTTGAGCCAAATCTCAGCTCATTTGGATCGCAACAAATCCTTGTGTGAGTTGGAGAGGGTGAGATTTGAATTTTAAATTATTTTAAACTCCTAATCCCATTAGGATTAGCCCTAGACCTAGTCAACCCATCTACACTATATAAACAACCCCTAGGAAGACCTATTTTCGCAAGAAATTAACCCTAGCCACTTCCAAAACTCAAATTTGACGTTGCGACGATTCGTCGCAACGTTGCGATGAACAGCTGCCGCACGACCGAGGAAACCAAGCCAAAAACCCCGCACCAACTGCTACAGCCGCTCGCACCGTCGCCCGCTCTGTCGCCCACTCCGTTCCCCGCTCCGACCGAGAGAATCTCTCGGTCAGACCGAGAGATTTCCCCCGCTCCCGCCCGCTCCGCATCGTTGCAAGCCCCGCTCCGCAACCCCGCCCTGTCGCCCGCATCGCCCCGTGCCTGACTGAGGCGCCCGCCCGCATCGCCCGCTCGCCGCTTCGTTGCAACGTTGCAAACGTTGCAACGCTCTGTCGCCCGCATCGACCGGCCCGATCTCCCGCACCGACCGAGAGACAGCCCCGCATCCGCCTAGAGCCCGCACCCCGCACCGCTGCAAGGCCGTTCCCCCCGTGTCTGACCGAGACAAGTCCCCGCACCGAGGCTGTACGACCGAGAGCCATTCGTCGCAACCCCGCACCCGTCGCACCAGTTGCCACCGTGGGCCCCCCAAGTTCTCCAGAGGTATTGTGGGTCCTCCATAGGTCCCTAGGACTACTGTGGGCCCCACCTAGGTGCTTTCTCTTCGAGGATTCGTCGCGTACGACGTTGCGACACGTCGTAGCCCGTCGTCGCACGTGCTAGCTTTGGAATCTGAAATCGTTGCTCCGATTGATTGCTCTGAACTTTCCAGCGAGGAATCTAATTGGAATCTGGACTTGGAGCGCGATATTATTATTACAACCCCCGGCGTAGCTACCCGACGCCGGTGTAGCTTTCGCGTCGTGTTGAGGTAACGCTTTGCACCCCTAGGACCCCCAACCCAATTGCATGCTAACCAAGACTAAAAATCAGTATTTTTAAAGTATTTTAAATGTTTTAGCACTCACTAATCAAGATTAATAAAACGGATGTAGGCCGGTGGACTTGTGCACGTAGGAATCGTGACTTTGGACTCGTTGTACGGTGTTTCCCAGACGTGATACTTGCAGGCAAGTGAAACTTGCCAATTCTTGTGTAGGTCCATGTTTTTAGGCCACTTCCTTGTTTTTAGCGTAAAAGAGACTAGTCAGTGAAATGATAGCTGGCTAGACGCCTACTTGATCTAGTTTGACAACGAAACTAGATCCGTTACCTAATTGATCTAGCTTGACAACGAAGCTAGATCCAACCCTTAAAACTTGTTGTTCATGCATACTAAACTGTCATGTTTACTTTCCTTACCTGTACGCCTTACTACTTGTCATGTCATGTCATCCATGCATTGAACGTCGCATTCGTAGCACACGCTACAATACTTGTACTTGTACTCCCTTGTCTGGCTAGGTGCACCTCTAGGCCAACAAGATAAAACACTTCCTGGCTCGTGTTCCAGAAGCGAGCATTCCCATTCGGGGGTAAGGCCCTGGCTCGATACACGTGGAGGGGTAGGGATAAACGATCACTTGAGCTTAGGAGTTGGCCCGCGCAGCCACTCTAGCCAAAAGGCGGAATCTCGTGCACGAGGTGCTTACTTTCCTTGTCTTGTACTTGTCTTGTGAATGATTCATGTAATACTTGTCATCCATGCCATGTTTAAATGCCATGCTCGTACTTTACTTTACTTTACTTTACCTGCTGCACTCATACTTTAACTGTCATGTCATCGCATCATGCTAGAACTGCTAGGTTGCTTTCCTTGTACCTACTTTCAGTTTCCTTGCACAAGTCTCTTGTAGACTTGCTGACATGTGCCCCTTGCTCTTTTGGGTGTCACATGTTAGACCATGAGCCAGAGACAGTTGTTGAGGACGAGGTGTTTGCTGACGCTGAGCCTGAGCCTACGTTCGTCGAGGAGTTCGTGGACACCGGAGACCAGTTTTAGAGACTGTTTGCGTTGCTTTTGCTTTAGGTTGTTGTTAGATGTCGGTGCTTGCACCATTACTTTGTTTCTGTACTTTGTACTTTTGTTGGCCATGCTGGGGCCTCTTTTAGACTCTTTTATTTTAGCCTGGTGGCTTTTTCCTGCGATGTTGAGATTTATTATTATGGATATTCTGAGATGTTTCTTTTGTCTCTTTCGTTATTATTATCTTTGTTTCGTTTCGCATTGCAAGGACCTGCAGTTTAAAGTGATTGACGCTTATCGGACTTGCAGCTTTGTAGCTTCAAGTCTGAGCGGACCTTCTCACGCTTCGCCTCAACGTTTTTGGGAAGCGGGGCGTGACAAGAAACATGGTAGGCTTCAGGGATAGGGGCAGTACCAGTAGGGCGCAAATTATTAGTGGCACGCAGTAAATCTCTATTCTGCTCTGCCATAAGAAGGCAAGAGAGCAAATCAGAGAACTTCATGAAGTTGCGTTCATGATACTGTTGCATGAGGATTGCATCTTTCTCGTGAAACGAGGTAATTGTCTTTTCCAACATGCGATGCTCAGACACTTCTTCACTGCACAACTTCAGGCTTGAGGTGATATTATGAAGTGCTGAGTTATACTCAGCAACGGACTTATAGTCCCAAAGTCTGAGGTTTTCCCACTCATAATTGGCACGTGGTAATATGACATCAATTTGATGTTTATAACGTGCCTCCAGCGCTTTCCACAACTCCAAAGGGTCTACAACCGTTAAGTATTCGGCCTTTAAGGTCCGATCTATGTGTCTCATGATATAGATAATGACTTTCTCCTTATCTATGTCGGAGACAACGGTATGAGAACTGCTAGATGGTTGTGCCACTTCAGGGGCACTGCTAGCAGCTGTCTCGGCCACTGCAGGGACCAGAATCGAGTGGAGAAGTGACATTGAATGCAAGTGGAACTTCAGGTCCACTCGCCAGCTAAGATAGTTCTTTCCCGCTGCATCAAGAACCTCGAAATCGACGCTTGCCAATTTTGCCATTTTAATCTATGCAATTTAAATAAGCATGTATTAATAATTAAATATTTAAAATCATGCTTAAAAGAAATAAATAAGAAAAAATGCGGGGATCGACCAGATACCCAAAATATAAAATGTCCTAAGTCCATATTAAAGTCCATAAAGCAGATAAAGAAAAATACAATTTGGGAACCCTTTTGGGTCCCAGCTTTATGCAATCTTCTCCTCCATCTTCAAAGGTAGTAACACCGGTCTTTGGCATTATACATAAATTTCTCACTACAAATTTCTCTCAGAAAAGAAAAAGAAATTACAAAGAGAAGGAATATAATAAAAGGGTATCAAAAACTGGCCGATCCCAAAAATCGCATTTTGACTTATTTAAACATCCACGCAGCTTTATATGCTACATGCAAATAATAATAGCGCAATAGCATAGATATTACAAAAACCATCAAGCCCAGATTATTGGATAAAAAAATTTTATTTAAGTTAAAAAGATTAGTTGGACCACGGGGAAACGTCATTCATCTTTAGGTTAGGTAACTAAAGACAGAGCGGTCTAAGGATCCGTTTAATCAATTTAACTTAAATTAATGTTTTATCCAATGTTAAAGAGATTAATAATTGAAAAGAAGCAGATAAAATAACATAATCCGCAAGTCCGGAATTGCAGGGTTCTAAATCAATTTAATTTTGGCCTTGCGGGTTAGTGGCCCGCGGGCTAGATGCGGGCTGCAGGCCCAATAGCAAAATAATACTCATATTAATTTTCAATGTTATTAACTGGGCTTTTCTGGCCCAAAAACAGCCAAAAAATGTATTATTCAGTTTTGGGCTGCAGGCCCATGGGCTGTAATATTTAAAATTAAAATTAAAATGCCCAAAAGGAGTAAAAAGTCCTTAAAAATACACAAGCCCTAAAACGAACTTTAGGGTTCTTGTTAAGGAATGTAAAAAGCCCCCAACCCCTCATCTGACAGATCGTGTCCCCCTTCTTCCCCTGTCTATGTAAAACGGCCAGTGCGGCCGGCGCAATGGAGGATCTCCCCCCCGTCCGAGGGGGGGCGGCGCACAGAGCCCCCCCTCCCCCCTCCCCCCTGCATCTGGGGGGGGGGGGGGGGGGGGGGGTGGGGCGGCGGCGTAGAGAGCCCCCCCTCCGGGGGGCGGCGGCATTGGGGTGCCCTCATGGGGGGGAAATGAAGGGGGGTTTTTTACTAGATAAATTTTAATATGAATATTACAGATTTATACAAGCCTAAAGAAAAGCTATGTAAAATCATAGCAAACTATTTTTTAAATTATCTACGGGATAGAAAATTTTTTCCTCTAGATCAAAGATCTAGGGACGATCGTAATAAAAATCCGTAGATCGAAATCCCCGCTCCCGATACGCCTAAAAGATAGCCGCAATGGTTCGCCGCAAGCCAGAATGGATCGCCGCAACAGTAGATTCCTTCGCGCTTAGGAGGTTAATTTGAGGGGATATGGGAGAAAAGCTCAAAGAGATGAGAGCTTCGGTGCTGATAACGTGTTGGGAAATAGATAGAATTGAGTAACCATGGCTTAAAGCTATGGTACTCTATTTATTCATATGAGTGAAATACAAAGGGTCATGGGATACCAAAAGACATGGTATACCAAAGGTCCTATAATTAAAATCACTAATGATGGACTAATGGAGGGATAATGATGAGGGGAGGCGAAAGGTCTCCCTCATTCATAACACTATTTTTGTTTTACCCTTTGTTTTCTAGGTCAATAAGGGCGAAAAGAATTAAGGGAGAGAAAGAAATGAGAGTGAGAGAGAAGGAGAGAAGAAAGGGATTGGAATTAAAAACTAGGTTCTACTTTGCTTTTTAACTTTTATTTAACTCTCCTTTGACTTTTTTTTCCCTACTTTGTTTTGCAGAAAACGTTCAGATTTTGTGCAAGTCCCAAATCAAAAATTGCGGCTAGAAAGACAAATTTCAGGTTTTTGCAAAAAAGGTCCCGTAGAATTCAAAATTTGTGAAAAGGTCCCTGCAAGTTCGAGAGGCCATAACTTTCAGCACAGACATCCAATTGACGAACGGTCAGAACCACTACGGAGCAGTCTACACTCAGATCGATGAGGACACATCGATGCCACAAACTGAGCACTCTAAACTTTTAATTAATATTTTGTGGTGTAGTGCGATTTGATCCTTGTATTTTTATTTTACACTATTTTTGTGGTGAGAGAACTACATGACGTAGTTCTGGGATTATTGATTCATGGGGTGTGGATTAAAGCAGAGTCTAGCTAGTTAGGTTAGTTCAGTTGAGCATGGGATTTGCGAGTCTATAGAGCTTGTGAGCGTAGAGCATGGGATTTACGAGTTCTGAGTGTCTGTAGGCGCGTTGAGACTGATTAATCTATTAGTGGACTTTGTGGGTTGTTGGAGTAGGTCGAGGTTCGACCGAACCAAGGTATATCTGATGTTATCTGTGATTGGATGTGATTTCTGTGATTTTATTCACCTGTGTGTTGCAAGTATTTTTTGATTGGCGAACACCCTATTTACCCCACTCTAAGGGGTGTACTTTTCGATCCTACAAGTGGTATCAGAGCCTAGGTTGACCAGTTTTAGACCTAGAGGTAGGATTGCACACACACACACAGTCATAGGTATTTTGGATGGGACTTTTGCTTAGGGACACCTCCATTGATAGACTTCCTATATTTGTGGACATGATTATATTTACTGGAAGGCTAGGATGAAAGCTTACTTGTTATCTGTGGATTTTGATACTGGGCATATTATTGAAAACAGATATACTGAAATTTCTAAGTCTTAAAGTAAATGGAATTTAGATGATAAAAATTTGTGTACTCTGAATGGTAAAGCAATGAATATTTTATTTTGTGGTTTGGAAAGACAAATATTTAGCTATATTTCTCATTGCTCTTCTAGGCAGGAAATATGGATGACTTTGGAGATGGCATACGAAGCAAAAAAAATTTAGGTGACCATGCCTCATGTGGTGGAAAAGGGCTATGCAATAAGAAGAAAAGAAAGGAAGAAAATTCATTTTAAATAAACATGATGCTCCTATGTCTAAGAATATTTCGAATGATTCTAATAATAAAATTGTTTGCCATAATTGCAGGAAACCTGAACACATCAAAAAGGATTGTCCATTGTTGAAGAAAGGCAAAATGAAGGACAATGAGACATCTTTGGTGATTACGTGGGATGATGATAGTGAAGATGATGAAATCCATGTAGTGGCAAATCTCTATTTGATGGCACACACCTGATTCTAGCGGTGAGGATTTAAGTGATGAGGTACCTGATCTTTCTTATAAATTTTTACTTAAACTATGCGATCACATGACTGAAGAAATTGAAATTTTAGAAGCCAAAATCAAGACATTAAAATCAGAAAGAAAGAATTGATTTAAAAATCTTGTGAAAATTTTGTGATTTTAAAAAAGAAGTGCATGTTCTTATTAATGAAAAAGAGAAGCTTGAATAGATTGGGATGCCTTAAATAAAAAAATAAAAGAAAAAGATGATAGCTTGTAACCCATTGTTATATGCTTGTAAATGAAAATTTATTCCTAAAATCTAAAGTCCAAGAGCTTAAAACGTGTGTGAAAAAGTTTGCTATTAGTGATAAGTCATTGAATACGCTTCTTAATATATCAACTATTTGCAAACAATAGGAAAGGACTTTGTTTACGGGTGTTTTCTCACCACTGGATCGTCGACTGGGGGTTTGATGGTCAACGTGGTCAAGGGATCGGTTGGAATCACTTGGTCCCACCAAGCGTGTGAGTTCTCGACGAGGGTTGCATGAGAACCCCACGTCAGCTCGGGAAACAGCTTGCTTGGGCAATCGAGGATGAGCAGGCTCTTCGTCCGGGGTGTTGGACCTCGGTCAGCAGGGTGCGGAGGGGTAGCCTTTACACCTAGATGAGGGGTAGCCTTGGCGCCCAGATTGTCACTTGGTCTTAGTCGAGGTCGATGCTCGCTAGGGGGAGCGGGCTCACTATCGTGCGGGCCTCGCTGATCGAGCCCCAGATATACACCCGGAGAACGATTGTAGTTTTACCGCAAGCGCACGGTCAAGTGGCGAGCGGGTATCAAACACGAGGAGGTGGTGTCGGTTCCAATCTATCCTAGGTTGGTTTGACTACGAATGTTTTATTGGTGGAGATGGTTATGGAATGATATAATGGAAATGGTGGTGGATTGTCGGTGTCGGTGATAAAGAATTCGGTCAAATATCGATTCAAATACAATATAATAAAAGTGTCTAGGGCTAGGGAATTCCCACTACGGATCGCCATACATCATTGTAAATAGTGAATCTCAATATTACTAGACTTGAGTTGAGGTGAACTAGTCGTAACTGAATAGAGAACCAAGTTCACGCTCTCGCGCTATTGCCGGTCTATAGCAAACCTAGGATAGGGCCCAATCTCTTGCAAACCCTAGCCTAAGCCACTAGCATTAGGATCGACATCATCGTTCAATTGCTCCTCGAGCTCACTCTCGTGCAAACTCGAGTTACAATCTAGGTTGTGATAGTTCGTATTCGTCCAATCTCTTGCAAAACGAATATGGGTATAGATTTATAATAAAAATCCTAGCTTTGGTCCAATCTCTTGCAAACCAAGTCTAGAGAATCTCGATTATAAACCTAATCGAATATCTAGGCCTTCCCATCGATTAGAATCCAATCTCTTGCAAACCCTA